>PVLD010023043.1:0-13595 GCA_004027595.1 Dinomys branickii | reverse complement strand
TAATATTCAGAGTGAATGGTATCAGCTCCACAGTTAATACACAGATTGATAGCAGGGATCACGACACATACCCATAAGGAGCATATAAGATACACATCTAAGTAAAATAATAGCCAAAAATTAAAAATCAAAAGATGGAAAAATATTCCATGGAATGTGAACCTAGAAAAAAGCGGAAATTGCTATTGTAATTTTAGACCAAATGTTTTCAAGCTTAAACTGATTAGCAGAGACAAAAGCTTCACTGTGTATCAGGTAAGTGACCAATTCAGGAAGGATATTTAATACTTCTAAGTATATATGCACCAAAATCGATTGAACCTAAATCATTAAACAAAGAATAATGAACATAACATTAACGTAAGTAGGAATACAATGTTAATGGGGAACTCAACATCCCACTATCACTAATGGAGAGATAAACTGGAAAAACATTAAATAAGAAATATCAGAATTGAAATAAACTTCTGAGAAGAATGAATGGAACATATATGTGCAGGGTGCTGAATGCAGTAACAAAAGAATACACGTTCCTCTCAGCAGCACACGTGACTTTCCCCAGTGTAGACCAGACACTCGTCAGTGAAGCATGCTTAGTACATCCAAAACATCCATTGATCCCACACATACCTTCAAAGCATAGTGCAGTGCGACTAGAATTCAAAGGTAAATGAAATCACCTAACTTATCCAAATAACTTAATTTCTTCTTGAATGTGCAACAAATCACGCTAAAAGATGTAAGATGTTAAGTAAAAATAAATATGTCCATGAGCATGGAGAATCTGCAATTCAGGGAAATACTTTAACCTGCATTACAAGTGTACCTGGAAGATTTTATAATTGCCAAAATATACTTTAAACTTGAAAGAACCAACTGCACAATGGAACTAAAGAAAGAATTGAAAAAAGGACAAATAATATAGGAATTCGGAATGAAGAGGAAACTGCTAATTAAATGAAACCTAAAGTGCAGGAGAAATTGCTCTCATATGACACTGTCTAGCAATGGATTGGGCTCACTTTTAAAACAAGTCAGACTCACGTTTAATTATTTGGGGAGAACCCCCCAAAGCCACGTGGGGCGAAATTGGAGATTTCAAAATTCTGAGGCTGATTCCTCAGGAAAGAATCCACTAATGCTTCTCACAGAGTCGTGAACACTTCAGGTCCTCATTCTCTGGGAAAATGTGCTCTGCTTGGCTTCCCTTTATATAGAGGAAACCACTAAATAGCCCTGATCAATGCCACATGGCATGGGGTGTGCCTTGATTGCACACACCTGAACCCAATCAGGCCCACTGATAAATTTGACAAAATGCTGCCAACAAGGTTAAAGATATCTTCCACAGTAAATGGAGAGCAAAGAGGAGGGACCACGTTGAATTTAAATCATGAGAATTTAGTCAGTGTGCTATTTATTCACAGGCATTTTTAAGCTTTTTCGATGTTTCAGGAAACATTCTAGCTTTTCAGGCTACAGAAAGGAACCAAGCACACTGTGAATGAGTGGGGGGGTTACATATAATTTTCAGGAGGACAGAGTTTTGCAGCACTTGAGCTTTTTCATGCAGCCACTACTGACAAAGACCTGATCAGGTCAACTGAAATGTGAGGAGGAACAGGGGTTCCCTAATTAGGGCGCTCTCGAAGGTGCAGATTATCAGTCATTTCAGCTGTATACAGGTGATAGATTCACTGATTAAGTTTTGATCACTTTGTTTTCTATGTCCCTGATCTACAGTGCTGAATATATTTTTTTATTTTACATATGTTTGTTGGTACAATATATGTATACATAATGATCATATTCATGTTTCTGGACTTGAACCTGTACAGGATATACCGTGATATCCTTTATTTTCCGATTACCCTCCAGTCCTTTCCACCCCTCCTTATTCACAAAAGTTTATTTTTCCATTTTATTATTTTCCCATTTTTTCTTTCCTTCCTTTCCTCCTTACCCCACTTTCCTTTTCTTTTTCACAGAAGCAGCTAACATCTAGAGCAAATATAGAGCTGAAAAAAAAGTTTCATCCTTGTAGTTTGGCTACACCTATCAGGGTATCCTAAGGTTATGGTGGATCTCTGATTCTGACTTCAGTTTCATATGTATTGCTTCACTTCAGGAAATCTGCTAAGTTTACCCAATAAAATTTCCCTTCCTCAGGTAATAAATTGGACAAAGCATGGACCAAAACTCAGTTAGTGTTCACAAGCAAGTGAAATAAAAGTGAAGAATACAGTTTAAATGAAGATTTAAAAGACATAAAATCTAATGAATAAACAGTCATAAAATATAGTGTTGCCACCATGGGAAGACACGTTAGTATATATGTACTTTTAGCACAAAATGGAAATGCAGACACAGAAAGCAAATGGATGAGCATGGAGCAAGAAAGATGTAGTGAGGGCAACAGGGCTGAGGCGAGGCCGGGGCTGGGAGGCAGAGTGTGACCCGGGGAAAACACCTGACATAGATTGGGAGTGATGGATGAGGAGGAGAGGAGAATGCAGACATTTCTGGAGTAAGTTTCATAAAGCAGCAATCGGGGAGAATTGTAGAAAAACACTGAGCAACAATGGAGAGATTCCATCAAGGAAGAACTGCAAACAATTTGAAGATTCAAGCTGTCAGCAAAGGCTCAATTCTGAGGGGCTCTTGGGAGGGCTGTCACTCACACACGTGAAGGACATGAGCAGAGGTCAGGGGACGCACCTGGGATGACCAGAGATTTGGGTACCTGAAAGTTTGTAAGGAAGCAGAGGAATCAGGTGCCGAATGATTTGTGTTTTGGGGATTTCAACTTTTTAAATAAGACTTGTTTTATGGCCTATTGGGCCACATGAGCATCTCATGGAGTATGATTGTAATGAAAAGAATGTGAATCCATTACCTCTTGTAGAAATGTTCTCTAAATATGTTAGATACATTTGACTTGAGTTTAAAACTTACATTTCTTTGTTAATAGGTAAAGTATTGTCATTTGGCCTGGATGATGCCCCTACTGAGTAAAGCATGGAGCTGCTCTAAACAAGTCTCTTTGCACTGAAGTCCATGTCTATATTTACAAGAAAATCGCTTTATAGATTTGAGCTCACGTGCACTGCTTGTATGTTGTTGCTCCTTGGTGTTTGGCAAACACAAGGACTTAGCCCAGAGAAGTAGTTTTCTTCCTGTGCCTTTTCTGCTTCAAATTTTACTGTGGTTTAAGAATATATGAATGGAGCATGTGCCTAAATTGCCTTGATGAATGTGAGTTTCACGCAGCATCAGTCCTGTGGCTCAGCCTTCCGGTGAGCAGCTGAGACTGCAGGAGAAGTGGTGTTGGCCAGAACGCATTGTATGGAGTTGGTAACAATCTATGAACTTGGAAAGATGAATGCTCTTACCTGAAATCATTTGCATCTCCGGTTGTAGGATTGTTTGATGCTGGGTGTTATACTTATACCATTGCATTTAGCTGCCGCCCCAGCTTTATTTATTTATTTATTTATTTTTTGGCAGTACTGGGGATCGAACTCAGGACCTTGCACTTGCTAGGCAGGCGCTTACTCCACTGAGCTATATCCCCAGCCCCCATCCCCAGCTTTATTTTAAACTGTGTTCATTTGCTGAATCATTCTTTTATTCAGTCAGTCACTCTCTGGTCTCAGAAACACTCTCATGCGAAGTTGCCTGGAATGCGCTGGACTGGGACTGCTTCTGTCTCAGAGTCCTGGAATTACAGGCGCAACGTGGTGCGCTCAGACTCAGTCTCTCTCCTCCTTCAACAGTGATTGGAGAAGATGTGGGACAAGACAGAACCCTCAGCCATGGTACAGCATGAGTATGTTAGAGTTGTGCTGAACTATTGTGAAACACCAACAAGCCCATGGTAACCTGTTGTGGGCCCAAGTGATTCCTCCTTTAAACAAAAAAATAAATGGACTCAAGCTGTGTTTCTTCCAGGTCCTGTCACCCACCTACTTTTGTTGCACTTTAGCTCTTCCAAAGCAGAATAATTGTTGCTCAAAACAAATCACAGCCCCAGAGAGATTTTCTTGACACAAAGTAGTGCAAAAGACCCAATTCTGCTGGTTATAATTGAATCAGAGGGCCGTGTCCCCATAACTCTGTCTGTTCTCGCCACCCAAGGTATTCTGCCATCTGGGACCTGCCTGAGTCCCCAGGAAGCACGGGCTGCTCTCAGAAGCTCAGGAAGGTGGAGCCGGGCTGAGGACTGTGCCGTGCCCATCCAGTTCTTCTCCTTGTGTATGAGATGTTGCACTTGGCCGCTGTCACTGCCTGGCTCTGGACTACAGTTAAAAAACTTCTGTCCTTTACTGGCTGCTTGGCTGACTCAGCCTTATGCCTCTTCTCTCTCTTTCTACTTCACGAATGGTGAAAGAGTGCATCTGGCAAATTGAAAATAGAACCCCAAAATTGTCCTGTACCTTCCTCCGACTAAGCATGAGCATTTCGCACACTTCCACCTACAAGCGAAGGATTCTAATATGGGAGGAGTTTTTTGCAGTTTGGAGGAAATACGTCCATAAAACAATATTATATAAAATTTCCCTGTCAGGCACAGTGTCTTTCTGCATATATTCACTTGATATACATTTGCATTTTTTCCGAAAATTAAAAAAATATATAATTTTAACATCCTGGCCCCAACAAAACCTTTGCCTTTATGTAGATTCACAACACATAAACACACAAAGGACATTCAGCTTCAAAGCAGAATATTTTCATTTGTCCAATTTTCTTTGTTACTATTACCTTAAGGTGACAATTTTCTTAACAGGAAAATCAGGAGAAGGTTTTAGACATTTTTCTCATTTCCTTTCACACTGTGCATCATGTTACTCCTTCCATCAGTCACTTCTGCCCCTCAAACTCAGGAGCTCATATTACAAAAAGGTACATAAAGCAGCATAACTAAGAGATGCAAGTCAGGCTGAACGCAGTACAGAAAAAAACTCTGAAGCAAAAAGTGCCAGGATTCCAGGCACCTCATCCAGGAGGTTCCTCTGTACATGAGTGAGGAAGCAGGCAATAAACACGTAGTAAATAACTTTAGAGAATTCATAGAGATTTTTTGTGATGTCACGTTGGGGTTTTACCTCTTTCTACCTCACTTCACAACCCACCGCAGGTCCCTGCGCCTCTCTCTCTGGCTCCAGAGTGACTCTTTTGCAAGCTCGCCCTCCACCCTTTGTCCTCATCAAGATCCACTGTTATCCCGACTTTGGCACCTTTGCCCTCACTTTCTCAGTTGTGCCCCAGGTGGCGCAGCATCTTCCTTCTGTCCCCTGGGGTCCTCATGTCCTCCTGAAGACCTCCACCCCTTCTCTTCTCTTGGTCTGGCTGTCTGTGTATGCTTCCTAAAGATGGTACAAAGAAGTCATCTTTGCTTGCTTTCTGACACAATTTCATTCCATGTGGTGGAATGGCTCTAGTTATTTTAGAGGCTGTGCATGATCCTATGATCTAGCAACATATGAAATATTCCCTGAGAACACCTTCCTTCCTCACGCTACTCTATCCTGAGTCCTGAGCTAGAACCAGTTTCGGGTCCCAGGTTACTTGTGAAGCATCTGTCTGCCTGGCAACGTGCTGACAGACATGAAAAAACACCATTAATTCAGATTAGTGTGATTTACCCGTTGATCTTTAGGTTTTTCCAGAAATATAGCACAATGGAAAATGTGGTGTCATAGAAGTGTAGATGTCAGTGTAAGAAATGTATAACTTCTAAAAGTCATTTGACTGAAAATGAGAAAATATTGTTCTATATGCTAAATATTGCCAGAATGTAGAAATTTCAAGAAAATATATCCCAGCATTCAGATTATTTTGTGTAGGTCATAACAAGCCATGTTTCACGGAGAATGATTGATTGGCCATTTAAAGCCCATTTCTCTTATTCATTCTTAGTGACTATGAGATGCAGGAAATCTAAAAATCTCACACACAGCTCAGCCCGCCCCACATGGCTGCATATGCGCATCAAACTGTGCAAATGGACAGTGCCACAGCAGGTCCTCGCCCAACTGCACCATAATGAACTGATGTCAGCTGATCTCCATCCCCTCCAACTGCATCACCAAGGCTGCTCCCATTTCTCATTTTTCGTGAACCACTTCACTCACATTGTGCATTTGCAGTATTCATTTCTCTGCATTTCAATCACCCTTCATTCTCCAACCCGAGTTCTACTAAGGGATAAAATAGACAGATTTTCAAACTCTGAGCATTGGAATTTTAATTCCTCTTTCATGGATTATAAAAAACAAATATTTGAACAACAAAGGAGTTGTTATAGGAATGTAGGGCATTCCCATGGATCACTGGGCACACATTCATTTCATTTTAAAAAGTAAAAGAACAAAAACATATTACCAATCTGATAACCACTTAAAAAGTAGCAAAGGAATAGTACAATCAAAACTGAATTACAGGCAAGGTGACAGGGAATAAAAATGGTTGTTGTATTATATGTCGATAACTTCAAAGTATATACTCAGGAAAACAGATATAGACATGTAGGATTGATCAAAGTGCTATTCATTAAATGTTCCTTACAATAAAATAACATAAGTCAGTAGTACAACTATGTTATCCTTCTAGCATATATATTCATACATAAATACATACATACATAATTATCCCCTTCTTCCTTTGCTCCCTCTCCCCATCCCAGCTGCTCCCTACTTTTAAGCAGTTTCCTTTCCTTTCACACCATTTATCCTACCTCCTTATTTATATTCACACTTTCACATTCCTACAACAGTAACAGAATATGCTGCTTATGCATGAACATCTCATTTGTTCCACTTGTGAGTATGGTCTCTATTTTCGATCACTTACCTATAAAAATCTCAAGGTTGCCTTTCTTTATAGCTGAGTAGTATTCCATTATATAAAAATGCCACAGTTTTTTACCCAGTCCTCAGTGGATGAACATTTAGCTTGCCTCCACAATGTAGCTATTATAAATTGCGCTGTTGTAACTCTGGGTGCACATATATCACTGTGATACGATGTTTTCAGTTCTTCTGGGAAAATACCCAGAAGGGGAATAGCTGGGTTGAATGGCACCCATAGGCTTAGTTTGCTGAGGAATCTCCAAACTGATTTTCATAATGTTTTCACCAGTCCGCACTCCCACCAGCTGCGGAGGATTAATAATTCTTCGTAGACTCACAGGCATTTCTTATTGGTTGATTTTTTATTGCTGGTCATTCTTACAGGGCAAAGATGAAATCTCACTGTTGGTTTAATTTGCATTTCTCGAATGACTAATGATTTTGAACATTTTCTCATATATTTGCCATTTGTATTTCTTTATCTTAGAAGTGGGTATTCATCTCAGATGCCCATTGAAAGATTGGGTCTTGGGTCATTGAACTTGAGGAATTTCCTGTCTTTTAATCCTTTATATATTCTAGATAGAAGACCTTTGTCTGAGGGACAACCACCTAGGATTTTTTCCCAATTCGTGCTTTTTCTTTTTGCTCTGCTGGTGATGTCTTTAGATTTGCGAAATCATTTCAGTAAGATGAGGTCCCATTTTTTGACTCCTTCAAATGTTTCCTTTGCATCTTTTTGTTCACAAGCTCTCAGCCTACTCTTATGTGTTCAAGACTTTTACCTACTTTCTCTTTCAATAGATTTGGTGTTAGTGTTTCAGTACTGAGATCTGGGATCCATTTTGACTTGAGTTTGGTGTATGGTGATAGACTTGGGTGTATTTTCAGTCTTCGGCAAGTGGCAAGCAAATTTTTCCAGCACATTTATTAAAGAGGCTGTCTTTCCTCGAGTTGGTTTGGCCCTTTGGCAAAGATTAGGTAGCTGAGTGCGTTTGTTATTGTGACAATGTCTTACAGTCTGTTCTGTTGGTGATCCGTTGTGTAATTTAGCCAGTATCACGTTGATTTTATTACAGTAGCTTTTGAGTATAATTTTGGTTCAGGGATTGTGATTCCACCTGCCTTGTTATTGTACCCAGGATTGCTTTTGCTATTCTATGTATCTTCTGGTCCCAGAAGAATTTAAGGAATATCTTCTATACATCTATGAGGTATGCTGACAATAGGTTAATGGGAATTGCATTCAATCTGTACAACCGTTTTGGTAGTTTGGCTATTTTCACAATGTTGGTTCTTTCCATGAGCAAGGAATATTTTTCCATTTATTGAAATCCTCTTCAATCTCTTCTACTCAGAGTACTACAGAGTTCCTTGAATAAATTTTTTGCTTCTTAAATTTTATTTCTAAATATATCATTTAATTAAGTGCTATTGTAAAAGGTTTGGTTTCCTTAGTTTCTCAGTATGTTTATTGTTTGTGTATAAGAATGCTATTGATTTTAGGGTGTTGACTTTGTATCCAGCTAGACTTGTGAATTTGTCAATTAATTCAAAGAGTCTTCTTGTGGAGTGTGTGGGGTCTTCCATGTAAAGTATTACGTCATCTGCAAATAGTAATACTTTACCTTCTTCCTTTCCTATTCTTATTCCTTTCATTCTCTCTCCTTTCTAATTTCTCTTGGTAATGCTTACAGAACTATGTTGAATACGAATGGTGACAGTGGACATCCTTGTCTTTCTCCTGCTTAAAGTGAAAATTTAATTTTTTTCCATTTAGTGTGATGTTGGCTCTTGGTTTTGTATACATGAGTTCGATCAGTGTGAGGGAAAAACCATCTATTCCAATTTTCTCTAGGGTTTTTAACATCAATGCATATGGGACTTTCTCAAAAGCCTTTGTGTATCTTTTGAAATGATCATACAATTTTTGTTTTTGGCTGTATTGATACAGTGTATTACATTAATTTATTTGCGAGTATTGAAACATAGCTGAATTCCTGGAATGAATCCATTCTGGTAGTGGTGTATAATTTTCTTTATTATTCACTGCATTCTATTTGCTATTATCTTACGGAATATCTTTCCATCTATATTCTTTAGGGAGATAGGGCTTTTGTGAGTTAAGCACTCAGGAAGTACCAAAGCAGAATGATTGACAATTGCAGACCAGTTCATATAACGTGCGTCATCCTGACCGGCTGTGCATCACTGTGAACAGCCTTTTCTAACAGACAGGATGATTCTGAACTCTACCTGGGCATCGAACAAACTGAAATATACTGGCCAGGGGGAGGCATTTCCTGCTATGGTAACAAGAACTGTGGATTCAGTCATCAGTAGGAACAATGAATAATTATCACTCCAGGCGTGAGGTGGTGACAAGGACTATAAATTCAAATGTTTTAAGTGGTGACAGAAAGAGTTGGAGAATTGAGAGAGAGCAATGCAAGAACAGACCTTTGGGCAAATCCCCAATAATGAAAAGAGAGAGCAAGAGAAAACGAAAGGGGGCTGTGGATATAGCTCAGTGGGAAAGTGCTTGCCTAGCATGCACAAAGCCTTGAGTTCAATCCACAGTACCAGAAAATAAAAAATATAATACCAAAGAAAAGAAAACGGAGAATCCAGAAAAATTTGTTAGGTGATATAAGCCTGCAGTTTCTGTGAGTCAGCAGGCAGAGGGAGGAGGACCATACATCTGAGGCCAACCAGAGCCTCCCAGAGAGACTCTGCCTCATAATGGAAAACAAAGAAGAAATGGGACAATATCTCACCACTCAGCACCTTGGTATTCACTTCCCAGCCCTAGCTGCACACACATACCTGCCTCCTCCCACAGGAACAAATGAGAGTGGAAAAGGAATTCAAAAGGGAAAAGTGTGAACTACAAACCAAAACAAACTTTAAAAAACCAGTGAAAGAATGAGGAGATATACAAGTAAAAAGAAAGACAGCGAGTGTATTAATTTGTCCTAAAAGATAGGAGGAAGTTGTAAAGAAGGGAGTAAGAAGGACATATCTTATGAAACTACAACTTAAATAGAGCAGAGCAGCAGGCAGTGGAGGCAGGTATTCCCTAAGGAGGCTCCTGTGCAGTTCCTCAAGCAGGGACTTGGGGAGCCTCAGCTTCCCCTCGCCAGAGTGCTGAGTCACTGAGCAGACATTGCTGTTTCTGGGCCTCTGTTCTGTGACTGGTATCTGCAGTGCGTAGCCAGTGACTCTTTCTTCAATGTGCTGAACCCTTTAGTGATGCCTGTGTGGGAAATGTGCTGTTTGTTTCCTTCTCTGTGCATCACAAGAAGGCAGTTAGAAAACTCAGGCAGGAGATGCAACCTACTAGCACTCCACACAGCTGCTGAGGCTCCTGCTGGGGATACAACATATTTGCTTTGCTTGGATATTTCCTGCCACTGGAAAGCTATAGTTTTCTCAGTCAGTTCCAAAACAAAGAGTGAATTCCGCTGGTGAAAGGAAATGAGGAAGATTCATAAGGGGGTTAGTGGCAAAATATCCTGTGGGCATTTTATGCATTAAGGAGTTTCCTGGGCCTCGGGAAACAGCTATAAAACTAATGGCAAGATTCTGTGGGCACAAGGCCCAAATTTCACATGAGAAAACTGGCAGTGGAAATAAAAAGGAAAGATGTATAACTACAGAATTCACAACAAAATAACGGGCTTGCCAATGCCATTTTGGACATAACATGGGAAGTGGTGCAGGGTCACTCTTCAATGCTGTTTTAATAAATATTAAGAATTTATTCATTATCAAAATAAAATGTGAAAGCAAATCTTCCCCTTAGGTCAGTGAAAACCTAATCACTCTTCGCACAGCGCCCCGTGTGGTCAATTGCTTTATTGCTCTCTCATTCCCCCTCACATGCAGGACTGACCGGAATTCTCTGAGATCCTGCTGGGCTTAGTGTTCCTGCTTCTGAGGAGTCACATCGCTGCCATGGATCATACAAAATACTCCACTATATGTGAGGTCAGTTTTATCATTCCTCAAAAATACGTGGAAATCTTTGAGGTGCTGGATATCAGTTCTTCACATGCTTGAGAACAGTTCTTCAAATTGTTGTTAACACCCTTGAAATTCCTCAACTCCTATTTGGCCTGTGTTCATCACAAGGCTTTCATTTCGTTTTATTTTGGTATCGGGAATTGTGTTCAGGACCTTGCACTTGCCAGGCAGGTGATGTGCAGCTCAACTGTATCCCAGGCCCATAGGTTTCATTTGAGCTACTGTGCAAGAACAATACGTAATTTAAATTTTGATAGTTTGACAAGCAATAAATATAAGAGTGCTAGTCCTGATATTCACATAATTTTGCTTTAACTACATGTATAATTCTTTTATATTGTGAATTTTATACACATTTTGTTCTTCTGTATAATGTGTAAGCACACTCGTGTCCAGCTAAACCAGCCTCTGTTAAACTTTGGGTTTCCCACGTGAGCCCCCACAGTATCACCCACACCCATCTATGGATTCCTTTATTCATCCCTATTCATTCCTGCTTCGTAAGAAAAATCTTCACTGGAGTCTGAACCTAACTGCACAGGCATGCATGCAAGATCCTGGTCATCACTTGGGGAACTGTATTCAGTGATGTTTATTTTTACTTTTGTACTTACCAAGGGTCATTTTACACCTCCTATTACATACCAAGAAGAAAATTTCTTCAAGTCAAAAGTATATCTCTGTGATAAAGATAGTGATAAGGTTTTCATTACAGATTGACACACACAGGTCCACAGGTCAAGCGTTATAGTCCAATATTCTCACAACTAAGGAGCATGTTAGAAATTTTCAAGATCTTTCTGACATAACATTATTCACAGATATGAGCATCTACTTAGAAACCAGGTATATTCAAAAAGCTATAGAATTAATGGATCACTAAGTTTAGTGAAGCTTCACAACACATGGTCAGTGTATAAAACTAAATTGTATTAAATTTCCAGGCTCTGATAGCTTCATGAGCAAAGTCTACTACACTACACCTGAAAACATTATTTTTCATGATATTTATGTAGTCAACTGGCACACAGTTTTGTGTATTTTTTCATGTGTCTTAATGGAGGCCATGGGTTGGTAGTTTTGTGTGATTCACTGTCCAACGGTTTGGTACCAATTAGATACAGGTCTTATAACATGAGCTGTGAGGTGTTCCTTCCATTTCCAACATGTTTAAATGCAGAGGCAGCCCACAATGTCTTGATAAAAATAAAAAGACACAAGGCTTGTGCTCCTGAAGCTGGGGAAAGCTTTCTACATCCACACGTGGTCAGAGAAAATGCGCAGGTAGATGGAAAGCCACAGCAAGTGTGTCTGTTCCTCAACAGTAACACAAAAGTGATACCTAGGCTGACTGAAGAATCTATCACTAACCCTTGTTGGAAGAGAGGTCCTGTAAATTCTATACCTGGCCCATTAATGTTCCATAAATAATTGTAATTTGTCCTGCTGCCAAAAGGAGCCTATATTCCCAAAGACCAAGTTTCACAGCACTAATCTATAAACAAAGCCTGCAAACAATGGCTTTATTCCAGCAAAGTTTGGGAAGCACTCAGCAATCAGCAGGGTCTAAGTTGATGTGTCTTTTTAACTTTATATAGCTTCTTGTTTTATTGTGGGAAAATTTTCTGAATGCAAATGGTCATTAATTAACCTCCTTGAAAGTAGATATTATTGCTGAGAAAAATTCTGTCTGTTCTCGTGTAGTTTCTACCCCTCGAATCAAGCCCAAAGAACAAACAATGTTATGAGATGTGTCTAACAGGAATGCAGTGCAGTTCAGAGGATCATTACTTGGCATGTCTCAGAGCTGTGCCAATTTACCCAGCATCATATTGAAGTGAAACATCAATGTGCGGTTCCTTGTCAGTTGCTTTACTTTTTTTTTTTTTTTTCGGTACTGGGGATCGAACTCAGGACCCTGCGCTTGCTAGGCAAGCGCTTATTCCACTGAGCTATATCCCCAGCCCTCCTTGTCAGTTATCTGTCTTTCAAGCATGACTTCTTAATATAACATAGATGATCCCAGTGCGAAACAAGAGCTGATAATTAGTGAATTAAATATTCTTTCTGGAAAATACAATACTTTCTACATCTTGAAGTTCTAGAGTATAAAATTAATAGTCAAAACCTGAAAATCCATTACAAATCCCTGCATTTATATTTTTCTTGAGTCATGAAGCATCTGGATCACAAATTCCCAAAGGCCATAGTCTCAGAGCCTAAATATATGTAATACGGACGCAGCCCACAAAGATTTATCATGCTTATTTGGGCATGCAGCAGAGGACACATAATTAAACAATACAAGACATCTATCCATGAACCTTTAGGGCGCATGTGTATGCAGAGTGCCACGTAAGGTGACTCAAAAAATGTAAGAGTCTGTGACGTGCCAATAATCCATGCTTTATCCATTGATGAGGCCTCACCGTCTGTGTTTACCTGAAGACAATTCACCAACACAGGCAAAGTTGAGATTGGGCCCAGATAATGAGCATAACTTTTCAATGACATAAACACAAAAACCCCCAGAATTCCTGCCTTTCCATTCTTGTCAATGCAGACACTTGGCAAAATAACACCCTCCACATACAGGGTTCTGTGTGAGAATTCCAGTGAATGTAGTGGAAATGTGTAGGAGAAATATGCCTGTAACCCCATTTCTTTGAATGTTGAATGAGCCAGGTGTGTGGGATGACACAATGGAAGGAAAGA
>PVLD010023042.1:0-28177 GCA_004027595.1 Dinomys branickii | reverse complement strand
ATGTCTGTATATGGGTCCATACATCTACAATTCGAAGATATCAATGGATAAAGCAACAACTACTGTTGAGACCATATCACCTTGTCTATAGATTAGTTGTGATTGTACTATTTTCTATGATAATGGGTGTCTGTTTGTCAATATGTTTTTGTACTTTTATGTTTCTAAAATAAAAAAAAAATAAAAAAATAAAAAAATAGAGAGGATAGTGGGGAATTAACACTGGATGCTGTATTACATAATGTTATCTTTGCATTTGTTAACACAAAAACAGTTAAGGAAATGGCAAATTACAGAGAAAATAGTGGGGAGTTGACACTAGATGCTGTATTACATGTTATCTTCACCTTTGTAACTCAGTTATACAAATGATGGCTCATTCAATTAATCAATTTTCTCCACCTCATCTCTGTTGTTCTACTATCTTATCAGTAGTCTTCTCATTGGTAATAACTACTTTTTGGTTTATTTACTCCCTTGTGCTCTCCCATTGGGAAGAGACTTGGCTGCTTCGAATTATGCTGTGTAAAACATGGATGTTCAAAATTGCTATGGCAGGAGTTGGAGAAGCACCCATCCTCAAAGACTATAATTGGCAAGCCCTCTTAGCCATTGGGTGTCTGGTCGAGTAGGCAGGGTTACACAGCGAACCGCCAGGCTCTGCCTCCATATAGCGCGTACATGTCCAGAGGCTCAGGTGAGTTTTCAGGGCCACTTTCATGGAGGGTGGGACATACTGCCTGGCTCTGCCCCAGGGACCACCTCTCCCCAAGGCCAGGCATACTGCCCAGCTCCACCCCGGGGACCGCTCCAGAGGGCCGGGCGTACCACCCACCTCCACCCCAGGGTGGTCGCCACTTTTGGGGGTCAGTCGGTCTGCTGCTATTAGTTTTAGATTTGGGGATCCGTATCAGATCCCACTTGAGAAAAGGAGAATGACCCATAATAATATAAACTAATGAATAAATACATCTAAGGTCATGTCCAGTGAGAACTTAGACTGTCGGCATCCAAGATGCAGATGGGAGGAAACCAATGTCCTTTACCCAGTCTCCTGGACACAGAGCTATGTCCCTGTGTGGAGGGCACTGGGGGCTAGAGGCAGGTGGCACAGTACAGAGGATGTATTGACCACTAATTTTAATTCCACCACCCTCTAAACATCCCTGTGTCCCTTCATAAGCCAGTGCCATGCTGGGACAGAGCAGGTGGTCACTAGGGGCACATAACCAACTTTGGACATGATTCTTCCTACCACTGAGTGAAGGTCAGTGCTCATAGTTGCACCCAGGACCTAGGAGCTAGTTAAGGACAATGTTTTCACTCCGCAAGACCCAGCCCCTCCCCTGCTGCCTCCTTAGCCACTGACACTGAGCAGTCAGTGTGCCCGAGGACAGGACACTGAATCAGCCCTGGGCAGATACATAAGCTCTAATTCACTGCAAGGGGCCGCAGGCCTCCTCCCAGGAACTTACCCACACCTGGAAATGTCCTTAACAGTACTCTACTGATGATTCCCGCTGTGTGTGAGTCAAAGGTGAAACAGTAAAAAGCATCAGTTTCCCAGGAGAGAACGGGGAGACCAAGACCAAAGCTAGAGTGGGGGATATGTGGTGTGAGAAGGCAGATTTCACCAGGAAGCCGTGGTTCTAGCTATTCTTGTGGCAGTTCCTCTCTGCTGAAGACAGACAGCCCTCTGAGTAATAGACAACTTGTATTTCACTGAGGACACGTTAGGCAAAAGATCAGTGCTGCTTCTCAGAACCTCTTCAGACCCCAGGGCAGAAGAACTGGGTGGGAAGCCTGCAAGAGTCCAGCTAAAATCATGTAGCTGCAGACAGACCCTGGATGCACAACTGATTTCCAAAATGATGCTTCACCAAAAGAACCTAATTGGCATCTGCGCTCTTTGTGACAAGGGGTCTTCTGTTAGGAAGCTGTTCCCTCCATGGCAGTGGAGCTACTAGGGGACAAACTGGGGATTTGCCAAGAGGTGAGGTGGGGTAGATTAATCAGTGATGGAGACCTCTGTAGTCTAAACACTCGTGGTGGTCTGGACCTTAGTCTCCAGCTCTGGAGTCCCTAAAGTGGGCACACCTAGCTGCTGACCAGGGCAGTGACCTCAGACATCAACTTCTTTGGCCTCCTGTGAAAAGAGTGTAATAATGGAGGCTGTGCCAGGGGCTTGTGAAGTTCTGGTGGGTTAACAGATGCAGAAGGTGACCTGGCAGGAAGAATCCGACACTCACTCAGGAGGCAATCACTGTCACTGTCTGCATGGAGCACCTACTGCTCACCCCACACTACCCGCGTGCCTGTCATCCCTCTCTCCTTCAGTCCCCAAACCACCTCTCCAGGTGTAATTTCCGTATCAGGAATGGACCACAGACGGGGGCCTGAGGCTCAGCCAGCTAAGCAAATGGCCAAATGGGCTAGGAGGTGGTATTGTAAGTTCCAAGCCTAGCCTAGGTAAAATACCCAAAGTGTGATCCCTGGACTAGCAGCACAGGCATGTCCTAGGACCTTCTTAGAAATGCAGACTTGGGCCTGCCTGGACCTCTGGGAACACAGCAGTGGTTGAACAAGGTTTCCACATTTCCTGAGCTCCTTCCCTTCTGAGTAGCCTGGCCAGCCACAGGGCTTCAGCCTGTACCCAGGGCTGGCAAGGTCCCCTTCCTTCCCCCACTGCACACCTCTTCTTCCCACTTCCACCCAGCCAGGCCATTTTCTCAGACCTCTTCTGTCCTCTGGGGCCTTCTCACTTCTGCCTGGCCACCCACCATCCCCTTTCTTGCTTCTGGCCTCGTAGCCTGCCGTGTGCCTCTCTGTCCAGCTGCCAGGGCAGCACCCTTCCTGGGTCATAATGATCTGTGACAGTGTCTGGTTCCCCCAGCCTTGTAGCTTTTCTGATATTTTTGAGAGACACAATGGCTTAGGGAGAGGAAGACCAACCAGCCTTAGAGCAGAGCAGAGCAGCCGCAAGCCTGACATTTCAGAGATCTTGGGCAAGGCATTCAGGTGGTCTGAGCCTTGGTCTCAGGGTAATTCTACCTTCCAAGGCGACTGGGACTGCTTGGGATGGACGGGGGGGTGGGGGGGGAATGCTCATTCTCTCAGACATTGTGAGAGATACATTCATTCTCTCAGACATTGTGAGCAACTTAACAGGGGCCAGAATGTGGGAGCTGGGGACAAACAGGGAGGTAGGGCAGAGCTGGTGGTTTTCACAAATGTTTCATGTGCCCTTTGGGGCCTAGGGTGGAGAGAGCTGCTTATGTCATTGGAGGTCAAGAAGCAGAGTACTAAGGGAAGAACCAGGCTTGGCCCTCAGTTATCCACATCTTCCGGCCAGGCCCCATCTCCAGCAGTACACTTGACTCTGACCTCCTCCACAGATTAATCCACTGCTGAGGGCAGCACCCCCACGATCCAAGAGTCTTAGAAAAATCCAACCTCTGAACCCATAAGGCTTTCGGGGGACCTTTAGGTCCTAGATTTAAACCATAATACTGCCCTCAAATGTAGTCTGCTGGTAAAATAAGCTACCAGAGAATCAAAAGCGCTCATAAAAATAGTCCATGCCAGGAAGCCACAGGGAAAGCCTAAGCTCGGGATTAGAAGCACTGTGCTCTGGAACCAGACAGCTTGCATCAACCCATGGCTCTACTGCTGACAGCAAGTCATTTAAGCCCTCTGTGCCTTGATTTCCTCAAGGTACATTGTGAAACTTGTACCAGTGAATGCAAATCTTCCAGGCCAGTGTCCTGCCACAGCAAGAAGTTAAAATCATATTTTCTGATGTTCTTTCTAGGGTCATACACGTTAATCATGTGACTGTTGACTGTTGATAGTTTATGTTTGACTGCTCACATAATTGACTTGAAGGAAGCCTGCAAAAAGACCGTGAAGTAATCCAAAATCACATCACCAACAAGGGTGCAACAGTCAGCTGCTACCATAAAAACACTATTTCAAAAAAGTGACCCCAAGGATCAATGACTTTAAACAAGAATCCAAGTCTGAGACCAGATGTCTCCCAGCCACCCGACACCTCACTACCCACGGGCCACACTCCACTGCTCTCTCGTGCACATCCTAAACCCAACCCATTATTCAGAGCAAGTCACATGGCTCAGCCCAATGACAAAAATGGAGGAAATACCCTTTTTCCATGACAGTGGGAGGACTGCAAATTTGACAAAAGGCACAGGTGGTGGGAGGTATGTGTTACTTCTGTTACTACAGTGAAATACCTGAGGATCAGTACTTTGTGAAGAGGTTTATTTAGCTCAGTTCTGGACACTTCAGGCCACAGCACCTAGCTTAGCTCAGTCTCAGTGAGGCTGACCTGGTCACATCACAGATGGCAAATGGCATCACAATGGGAAGACAGGAAACTAAAAATTGGGGAGGGGCCAACAATGACCTCTCAGGGAGGCCCTGCCTCTTAAAGGTCCCTCCACCTCTTCACATTGCCACACTGAGGACCAAGCATTGCACACGTCAAACCATGGGGGTGGGGATCGCATGCAATAACTTCACATATCACACGAGGGGGAAATTCAGAACTGGCCAGGCAGCCAGGCATGGAGGTGCATACCTGTAATTTCAGCACTTTACTAATTTTGATCCCAACTTGGGCAACTTCTTGACTTAGCAAGATTGTCCCTAAAAGGGGGTGTAAAATGTAAAATCCCTAGGTTCAATCCCCAGTCATAAAAAAAAAAATTTAACTGGTGCAGAAAAGCTTTAACAATCTCTCTGGCTGGTTCCAGAACTGAGGGCACACACCTGTCCCAGGCCACTCTAGAGGGGGGACTAGGAATGATTTCAGAGACCCAAACATCCCCAAACCCCTCTGGGTCAGGCCCTGCATTTCCAATTATTCTGGCTGTTCCCAGCTGTCCTGGCCCACCTGCAGTCCCATGTCCCGACCTCCCTGCCCTCTGCCATGATGTGTTGGAGCCTGATGGGTTTGATGTGGGCGGAAACTATGAGATTTGAGGCTACAACTCCAGTGAGCAGTGCTTCAGAGAACTCTTAGCACTCTTGAAGCACTCAAGAGCAGTGCTTCAGAGAACTCTGGGCTTCTTGGCTGCTTCACAGCTGAGACCCAAGGGTCCCACTCGGCTGAAGCAAGTACCCCCACCAAGGTCTGATTAGGTTGTGGGTTAGACTTACAGATGGCGTCTGGAGTCTAACTTTTTTTTCTCAGAAAAACCATCCCACACCAGTCCCCATATATCCATGAAGTCAGTGTATTAGTAACAAATGTGGCCTGCTTGTTGGGTGAGGCATGGTCAGAAGTCTGTGGTTCCTTACAATCAAGGAACCAACGCGATACAAAGTTAAACGAAGCCAATACCCCAGGGGAAACGTTTCCATGCTCAGGAAAATAAAGCTTAATGTAACCCACCAGAATCTATCAGCATTAAATTAGTACTAATGGTACACCTGCCAGTGTACACAAAGAACCACAGAAGCCTGTTAGAGTACATAATTTTATGGCCTTACAGATTTGGTGAATCGAAATGAAAACAGTCTCCATTCCACACGTCCCATCTTTTTCTCCCTCAATTCGATGAAATCTACTCTTTTCAAGGTTGTGTTTAAAGAGTCCCCGTCTTTAAATCACATCTTTAATTTTGGCTGTTCTGTCGGCGCCCTCTCCTACACCACACTCCAACTTCGGCCTCCATTAGCGTTGTCCAGAGCACATGATCTGTAGATGCCATCTCCATCGAAGTTCTAAAGATGGGTTGCGGAAGTGATGGTTCTCGGCCCAAGTTTAACAGTAGAGATGAAGAAAGGACAGCGACAAGATGAGAACACTGACCGAAGACTGCAGGGTGCTGACGCTGCTGGAACCGCCGTTGCCTCCACCGGCTTCACTGCTGCCGCCGCCGCCAGCCGCGGCAGGAGTCGTAGGTGCTGCCTCGTCCTGGGCATCCAACTGCAGGGGCAGTAGCACAGCCAGGAGCAGCAGCCCCAGGCCTAACCTGAGCATCATGCTTCCTCCCATACCTTTGCCCCCTTCGGGCCCCCTGCTGCTTGCTCCGGGTGCTAGAGACCCAGAGCGACTGGCTGATGCAGGTGAAATGGTGAAACAGCGCCAGAGGCGAGCCTTATATTGCAAGGGCATCACAATGCGGTGACGTCACAGTGCCGGCAGCACGTTCTCCCCACCCCACCCCCACACGCGCGCAGAGGCCAGAGCTGCCACCCCAGGAGCACAGGGTCACAAGCAGAATGCTTAGTACTAGGACGAAACTGTCAAAGCTGTCAATGTTTACAACGCCCAGATCGCATAACTTAGAAATATAAATAAGGTTTCCAGTCCCACTGTTTCTAGTGGCTTGTTTTTGAAAGTTGGTAGCACGGAGCATGAAAAGCAGTTTATACCCAGAGACCATCACTGATCATATTTTTTTTTACGGCACACAGACACACCAACTCTAGATTTATTCTGTATTCACATTTAAGAAACACATTTTCACTGGGGATGGTGGTACACTCCTGTAATCTCAGCATTCAGGAGGCTGAACCAGAAGGATCACTGTGAGTTCAAGACCAGCCTGGGCTACAAAGTGAGCTCAAAGCCAGCCCGAACTGCATGGCAAGACCCTGTCTCAAAAAGATAAAAAAATGAAAGAAAGAAACATGTATTCATTTCTTTAACAGATTGCGCACAAGTGTGCTGTGTTTTACCCTCGCTGTAAGTTGTAAAGATCCATGGATTTATAGTGAAAAAGAAAATGAGATTTCTGTATTTTTCTCAAGTTTTCTACACTGATTGTACATATATAGAGATCAAACTAGTAATCTTGGAGTAGGGAGAGGGAATATTTTTTTGAGGGATGAGATTCATGGCATTGAAATTAGAATAAACTAAGGTGAAATTGATTTTTAAAAGATTAGAAAAAGTTGACATTGAAAAATAAATAATGCATGGTTCATGGTTAATAATGAGTACTTACAGCATGAATAGGAAGTGATCTTTTTTGCAGGACCAGAATGAGTAAAAAGTGATATGCTCCCTGATGTTTGAAAGTCATGGTATGATTTTAATAAGAAATTTAATAGAAGTTTTAAAACCTTCACTTGCTTTCCTGCGTGGCTTGAGGAGATGCTTTAAAGTTCCTCACTATCTTGTCATTTACTTTCCAGTATCTAAATATTTTCTTTGTCTTCCAGAAAATGAAACCTACTTTCTCTTTGCCTACTCCTAATTGGATTTCCTCTTTAGGAATCCATCTCTTTTTCTGAGCCTGTGGGGACTGCTGAAGAATTCTCAAATTCTTCTTTGCCACTTGGGAGCTGATCTCACACCGGCTGGGTCTGCTTTTGCTTATGGATTATTTTTGCAGAAAGAGATATCAAGTGGAAGGAACGTTCCTGCGGATCCCAGAGGCCATCATATTAGGGTAGGTATCTGCCTCCAGTCTACACCACAGAAAGAAAAGCCACAAACTGACTCCTCTGCCAGAGTGTTTTAGTGACAAAGATTCTGCTGGTTGTATCTTTTCTCCTAACTTTTTTTTTTTTTTTAGTACTTTTTTAACAAATACATCAAATCCACCCGCCGGGCCCCACTTGTCTAAATGACTACGCAGGAAACCATGATGCATGTTTTGGTTAAGCACAGAACTTTGTGTTACTTGTGTTCTGCCCCAGGAAACACGGAACAGTGGAAAATGAACCTAGGAGTGCCCCCCACCCCCACCAACTTGCACAGTTGGCCCTGCCTACCCATGTCCTCCTTCACAATGGAGAATAAGCATCAGCACTGCCTGTGGTCACCCAGCAACAGAAACTCTTTCCCATTGTCACCAGGTCACACTTAAATGGATCCTTGCTTTTTGTGATAATAGAAATTAAAACTAAAGTGGCAATTAAAAGTGAAATGGCAGTATGCCAGTATGGCTTCTGACAGACAGAAAGCTTTCATTGGAAGGTGAAAGAAGATAACGTACTCCAGTTTAAACAGTTAGAAAGCTCTGATGAAGAGCATCAGACTGGTCCATGCATAGGTGAAGGGACTAGTTTAATAAGGTGCTAAGATGGACTAGATCCCGTTGGTTATTATCTCAGTCTGTTTCACAGCTCTGTAGACATCCTTGTGGCTGACTGGGGGTAGGGTAGGGGTGGGGCGATTCCATTCCCGTGAAATGATTGCCTTTGTGGTAGCTTTAGTTGTGCGGCTTTGCTTTTCCTAGGACCAGGTGACTACTGGTTCAAGAGAATGACTGGAGACTGTCAGATAGACATCTTGGAACCAGAAGTTGTGAAAGCTAGTGATCAGATGTTCACCTGTGAATCTCCAGAATGACTTTAGTGCCCTTTATCTTGGGGTCTTTTGTTTTGAAGTGTGATGAGACCAGCAAGGCAAACTTAGGACTAATAAATAAACATTGTTCTACTGACCTTTAAAAAATGATTAGCCAGGCATGGTGGTTCACACCTGTTATCCCAGCACTCAGGAGGCTGAGGCAGGAGGATCACTGTGAATACAAGGCTAGCCTTGTGTACAAGGTGAGTTCAAGGCCAGACATAGTGAAGTCCTGTCTCAAAAAGACAAAATAAATCAATCAATAAGAATAAATAAATAATTAATTAACATAGCTATATCAAAGTCTTAAGATAAAGGCTATAAAATGAGAGTCAAGCTCTGCTTTTAGTTTCCTATTGGGCATCTTTAAACCCAGAGGAAGTCAGAGTTTTAGCAAAAACTGCTTTTAGGTCCACAACTGCCTCATAAGAAAACACGAATTGTGCTTTTAGCAAGTAACAAGTTAAGGGCCAAAGAGTTTGTCTTTTCTTCCTATTGTGCTTTCTGATTATTCATGATTACAGACTTCCCTGTCTTCAGCAACAGAGCCCGAACAACAAGTCCTTTCCTAGTCTCCTTTGCAGCTTGGCTCTATCAGGTGACAAATTTCCTCCAATCAGATGAACCCTCCGCTAATACTTTAGAAAGTTCTCAACCTTTCAGCTTCCACTGACTAGACAGTTTGTGTTGTGTAAAATCATATGTCTGGCTTACTTTTTTATTTAAAAATTCCCTTTGGTACTCAGATAAAGAGCTGCTTCTTAGATTTCTCTGTTCCCTACAACTAGAAATTACTTCACCCTTCATGTAGTTTATCCTGGCTTTTATGGCCATGTGCAAGGTGGGGCAGTGAAAGCCTGGTCATCTAGAGTAAGGAGAATTACTGCAGGGCCCACTGCCCTGGGATCAAGCCCCAGCTTTACCACTAACTCTTCCTGTGACCTTGAACATGTTACCAAGTATGTGTCCACTTCTTTATAATATAGGGATGATAGCAATCCTTCACAGGGTTGAATTTTACGCATGTCCACATATAGCACTAAGAACGCCTGGCCTGTCACAATCCCGTAGTGCACGACTCTGAGACAGTGAGGGTGGAGTTTCAACCTGATTGGCTCTGGGATCTGCCCCAAGGGTAGGTAGAGCACATGTCTAAGTGTGTCTGGGCGGATGGTGGAGCTGTGGCTTGGGGGCCTGAATCTGGGCCCTCCTCCCTTTCGCGCTGGCACACTCACAGTACCCCGCTTCCCAGCTGCATGCTGTGCTCCATCAGTCTTTCCCCGTGCTGTCTCTATTTTGGAGCTATGGAAATTGTAAGCAAATTAAACTTTGTAATTTGTGGGTGTTGGGTATTGTGTCTCTGCCGTGGAAAAGCTGAAACAGACTCTATCCTACCAAAGTGGCCCTTCAAGGACATGTCTGTCGTCTCTGCAGGTGGCCCTTCAAGCAGTCCAGTATATCCAGCTTTTGCATAGAGTCAGTCCCTCTGAATTGATCCAGGCCATGCTCTTTACTGGCCCAAGCTACTCATCTCCACTCCCTGTTCATAATGCCCTGGAACCACCCTTTGCTTATGCTCCTCAGTGACCCCTAGGCTGCCAGAGCCTCCCACCCCTCTCACCTGCACAGGTGCCTTCCCAGGACTTGGGAGGCCCTGAGCCCATCCTCCTGCTGAAGCAGGGCAGGACACTGAGTCCTGTGGCCATGGCCATGGGTTAAAATACAAACTCTGCACCTAGCATTCAAAGCCCCATCTTTCTACCTCCTGTGGCTTCCAGACACCTGTGCCTCATCCTACTCCCAGATAGAAAAGCTGCTGCCATCTGGATGCCTCCAGCTCCCAGACCAAATCTCTTCCCAGCACTTGGGCCTCTACACTACTGGGTCCTGAGCACTCAATGCCCTTTCCATTCTCCACCTGGGGAATCAACCTTGTCCTGAGGATTCATCCTGGAGTGACCCTGCAGAGTCAACCTTGACCTTCACCCCACCCCTCCACTCTGCCCCAAGAGCAGGCTTGATGATCCTGTCTGTGACCACCTAGGGTGAGTGGGCCTCTCTTCTCTGAAGCCTTTTAGGGCTTCTCAGCTGGAAGTGGCAAAAAGGTTGAGCCACACTACAGGGGTGTACAGCCTGCCATGCACACCTCCAAGCTGGTGAGTTCCCCACCCCCCAAACTCAGTGCCTCCTCTAGGTGACTCCGCCTAAGGGACACCGCCATTCAGCCCGCCAGTTACCCAGCCAGGAGCTCTCTTCCAGCTTCTGAGCTGCTCTTTCCTTCTAGGTCATTCTCACTTTGACCCCTGTTCTCCTCTTTTACCCTGCCTGGCATCTGGTCCTGCCCATGAGCCCCTGGTGCTCTGTAACTGTCCTCTCTTCTCCATCACTGTTTACCTCTGCCCTCCTCTCAATTCCCACATTCCCACCCCATCCATTCCTACAACAGCCAAGGGACAGTATGCAAAAGCCACTTGTCTGTCTACCCTCTGTTTCTGCTCTCAGCACAAGGCAGAAACCTCAGTGTGGTGAAGTGCACTGTGGAACCTGCCCCCTCCCTCACCCTGGCCTGCTGCTGCCTGCCGCCATGGTGGGCCCTGCATAGGCTGAGGAGGTGGTGATCTCCTCCTGCCAAGGGCTCTGCAGGGCTAACATTGCCCCTCCCTGCTTCCTCCACCTAAATTTTAACTTGCAGCTTCTTACCCCCGTTCATTTAGCATCTCCTCCAGGGAGCCCTCCCTAACTATGTCATCCATACCAGCGAGGCTAGGATCCTCTTACAGAGAAAGAGGGGCTGGCAGGCAAAGAAAAGGATAGGATAAGGCCTCCAGGTTTCTGGCAAATCCTGACCAGAAAGAGTTAAACCCTTGCTAGAGGGAACAATGTTAAGGGAAATGTGTGCCCTGAGAAGCAACCGGGCTCTGCCCAGTGACCCAGTTAAAGTCAGTTGCTCCTCCCCAGCGTGCAGCAAACTACAAAGTACACAAAAGGGGGAGGGGCCCCATAACAGAAAACTTCCTTAGCACTTAAAATACATACACCTTGACTCTCACACACACACATAAATTTTATTATTCTTTCAATGTTTTACTGTACTAAAACGCACACACATCTTTTTACTTAACTTAGCCTTGTAAGTAATGCCTCTATAAATTGTAGAGTTCTTGACAGGACAAAGAAAAACCTAGTGGGACTCTCTTAGAAATTTGCACAAATTACATGATACTCAGAATAAGAGTCTCAGGGCCTAAGCCTAAAATAGCCAATCAGGTCCTAACAAATTGCACGCTACGCTACTAAAAACGGCTGAAGATAAAGGCCCTCGAGCCCTTGTTTTTCCACAGCCCCCTACTCTGGTTTACCAGGGCAGCTAGCTATCATCTCTGTCCTCCCCTTTCCAATAAAGTCTCCAGTAAAATGTCCTCCTTTCATTAAAATTTGTCTCTTTAATTCTTTACTGATACAAAGTTGACAAAATCCCTGTGGGCTATAGTGTTTCTCTCTTTCAAAGTCAACCTCAGTTTGTGGTTCCCTGGGATTATGAAGCAGTGTTTCCCTCCTCCTCCAATAGCCTAAAGTCCCTGAGAACAGACATTATATCTGGTTTTGTTGATAGTAGACTCTCCATTTCTAGTCTGGCATGTAGAAGGTACTCCCTAATGAGATGGATTAATAAGAGCCCCTCTTCATTACGCTTCCACTGTGTAGCAGGCATTATTTAATTTGTCCTCCCAACATTCCCCTGGTGTAGGTACTAACATGATTTCTGTTTCAGGTAAAAACTGAGGGGCTTGCCTGGGTAATTAGCCCAGAGTACCACAGCCAGTCTGTGGCAGAGCTGGGTTTCTTGCTCACGTCTCTTAACCATGTACTACTGCTGAAAAGCTGCTACACATCCTATGCTGCCCTGACCACAGGGCCATCCAGCATCACAATCGTCCCTTCGGCCACCTGCCTGTCACCAGGCTGCCAGGCCCTGAGGGTGGATACCTGATTTGTATCCCACCCCCAATCCCCAGCTCAGGCCTAAGGCCTGAATACAGGCGAGGTGAGGATGGACTCAGAGTCCTGGCTCACTGATGCCCATGGGCCTGGATTCCAGCTGGGCTCTGACTGATAAAGGGGCACAGAAAACTCCTGCAAGGGCAGGGAGTCCCCAGGGCCTCAGCTCCGGGTGGATGGGCCAACAGGATCTCTGGGTGGAATGAACTTCAGGGCCCCTCTGAGGAGTCTCTACCAGCACAGGGGCCCAGCCTTCTGTTCAGACACTGATGTCCAGCAGCACCCATGTCCAGATGCTCATAAACACTCAGCAAAAGGCAGCAGTGACACACCAGCTGCCTGCTCTCAGCCTCTCCAGAGCCACCACTGTTGACTCATCAAGAGAATCCAGGGAAGAGTGCATACAGCTAAACCACATGGGGACGAACTATTGCCTCCTTCAAAAACTTTCTCTGGTCCTTTGCACACAGAGCAGCCACAGATCAGAGGCTCCCAAACCTCCCTTGGGTCCCTTGCTAAATCTATAGATAAGCAGAAGTTAGGGTGGGGAAGCAAACCAGGACAAGCCAGAGCAGCAGGGAGACCCCCCAAAATGGAGCATGAGCCCCAAACTTCCAGGTGGGGCAGCTCTGACACACGGGTGGGTAAGCATCCTGGAACAGGCAGCCTTTCCCTGTGGTGAACAGTGTGTGACCGTCAGACACATCTGGAGAAGAAGCGCTTTTGCTGGCTTTTTAAAGGTCCATTGGACAGGCGCTCTCTGCAGGATGACCTGTAGGCGGGCCATGCTCCAGGGACAGATCCTCAGCAGACCTGGTTTGATACCTGCTCTGCCATCACCAGAGAAAGTAGATGAGTCTATCACCTCTCTTGGCCTCCATCGCCACAACTAGGTGGGTGCGGTGAGGCTGGAAGGACCATATAGAGAAGCTGGGCCTCTGGGCCCTGAAAGCGTGGTCCTCAGATGCAGCCTTTGCCATAGCATCAGTGAGCCCTAAGGAGCTCTAAGCAGCTGGGGGACAGGAGGGTTTTACATTTGCAGTGGTTCACTCAGAACCTTTGTCTCAGGCCCTCTGTGTGTTGTGAGGACAACACAACCTGCAAAGTTTGCTGAAAAGCTGGGACCAGTGGTGGCTCAGAGCCACTTCCAGCAGATGCCATCAGGGTGGAGGTGGACAGAGTGTAAAGAGGCCCCGCCACCCACTACACCCTAGCCACAGCCACCCCTGTGTCAGCAGTCCCACTCCCAGTGGCAGCTGTGCCACCCACTACAGTGGGAGGATCTGAGACTTGCCTCAGAGGAGCAGAGTTGGGCACACACATCCCCTCGCAGTGTCCTCACAGCACCTGGTGAGGCAGGTGTTCTCACCACTCCACTCTGCAGGAGAAACCGAGACTCGGGAGGGCTGGTGACTTGTTAGACCACGTGATCTTAGACTGGGAGGAAATTTACAGGCAGTGCTCCATGCTCCCTTCCATTTCGGAGAGGAAAACCGAGGCCTAAAAAATGTCTAAGCAGTTATTTAAATGCAGTAATCACACAAAACCCATTCATAGTCCCTGCATGTACACAAATGCCAATAAAGAGCCATCACCCCCCACTGTTTCCCTGGCATTTTCAAGGCCCCTGGCACAGAATCCTGGATGGGAGAGTCTGTCCAACATTATCGGGACCTCACTGAAATTGGGAATGGATGACAGTGGGCAGTTAACCTCCCAACCCCATAGGACCCCAGCCCCTGGGACCACTGACTACCCAGGCTATGCAGGAAGCCTCCTACTGATATACAGTCCAACTACTCAGCTCCCAGTGCCCTGTGCCTTTTGAGGCCTCTGAAGGAAGAAGCCCAGACTGAAGGGCTGAGGATCTGATGGGCATCTGCCCCCAGGCCAAGGACCCAGATCCCAAATAAGGAACCAAACCGAGAAGAGTGGGAAGCCTGGCTGGGAGGGAGGAGGGCTTCCTGCTCCCAGGGTGCACAGGGGACTGGGCATTCCCACTTCCACAAGCAAATACAGAGGAGGAGAAGGGTAGCCAGGGTCCTTGGGACCATGTCAGGTAGGGCCAAGCTGGAGGGAGTACGGCTTAAAATAGGGCGAGCTCCAAGGAGCTGCCCAGCAGGCAGCCGAGACAGCAGTGAGGCCTCAGGTCCACAGCTTTGTTGCCCTAAATTTTCCTCTGTGTAGCAGACCCAGTTGCTCACAGTGCTGGAAGGAAAGCCCAAGATCAAGACACTGAAAGATTTGATATCTTGGAGGGGTGGTCTCTCTGTTTCCAAGGTGTCTTCTTGGAATGTCTTCACCTGACAAGAGGCAGAAAGGCAAAAGGGACCAACTCCCTTCCCTAAACCCACTTTTAACCCACTCACCGGGCCAGGGCCCTCATGACCCAGTCACCTCCCAGAGACGCCACCTCTTAGGATGGCTGCCTTGGGTGTGCGTTTCAACATGAATTTTGGAAGAATGCAGACGAGATAGCACAGCCCCCCTCCAGAGTGCTCAGGAGTATCTGCCCCCTTTATCCCAGCACCCTGGGAGCTTAGGAAAGCTCAGCTTCTGGAACCACATTGGAATCTCTGCTTAAGTGACAAGCTGGGGTTGGGGGGAGCTCCCAGGTGTGCCATCCTCCTGCTGTAGCAAGAAGGTTTTATCCTAAACACTCCACCTAGAGTCTGAAATGAGGCTCCTTTTTAAATCAAACTAAACTGAGAACACCCCCATGCTTGTCTTCTTACATAGGAAGAAGCTGCCACCTCAAAATGCTGACACCCTGGGAGGTAACCCAGGAATTTGCCTTTGTAACAGACAGCTGAGCCTCAGCAATCCCAGCAGGGGTGCCAGTGGGTCCCAAGTGGCCAGTTCATACCCGCCCAGGTGAGGTAGACACTGGGCTGTGACAACTCCACTCATGCCCACCCCTCACTTCCATTTCCTGACCAGCACTTCTCCTTTCCGGGTCTATAAATGTTATCCTTCCCTGCGGCAGCCTCAGGGTCTTTCTGCACCACTTCTGGGTTCTGAGGCTTCCTGCTTTGCAAATTGCTCTTTGTTTAATTAAACTCTTAAATTTAGTTTGCTTCAAGTTTTTCTTTTTGAAAAGATAAACTGTGGGGGTGGGGAGAGGAAAAGTAGAAAAGGAAAAAGAAGAAAAAATTATATGTATACACAAGGTAAAGATAGTTATACAGCTAGTTTCTCTTAATTCATTGGAAAGAAAGCTTTGTGCTACTATTGTCTGGACAAGGGATCATGCCTATATCTTGCACTAGGAAGACAGCCATACTCAATGTATCAACTCTTATAACTGTCTAACTAACCTGTTTTGAAACTCAGTGTCATTGTTATGTTTATCCTTTTACTCTTTAAATTTAAAAAAAAAATTAAAGAAAATCTTAAAAGGTTTTTCTTTTTGCACTCAGAATCCTCACCCCTCCCCCATCCCACCCTGGCCCCATTTCACCTGTTCCTGATGCAGATAACACAATGGTCTCCTCTAAAAGGGTCCTAACTACACGCACACCAAGGAGATCTTTGGACCCTGCCCCCTGGAGACAGACTGGGCCTGAGTGAAAGGACAGGACCCTACAGCCATCTGGTCACCCTGCTACCCTCCACTCTCCAGGTGGAAACAGACTCCTGCAAGGAGAAGCGACTTCCTCCATGTTCACCCAGGACTTGGAGGCAAGATGCTGCCTTTACTTCCCTCCTTCTCCCACTTCTTTGCTCTTTTCCTTCTCAGCTGTTTCTTTTTGTTTTGCTTTGCTTGTGTGTGTGTGTGTGTGTGTGTGTGTGTGTGTGTGTGTGTGTGTGTTGCTATTATTTGATGTATCTTTTGCTCCAGGTCACATAGCAAGGGAGGAGGGCTCTGTCCTGTGGTAATCACAAGGACTTGGAAGTCAGGAAGACATGGATTCAAATTTCAGCCTTGTCAATTTCTGATCACTTCATCCCACAGGAATCTCTGCTCTTGTGGCAGCCGACACTCCTACCACGGAAGCTGAGCTAATCTAAGAGCCTGCCTGGTAAGATTCTGGGGAGGATTAAATGCAGTAATGTAAGGAAAAGGCTTAGCACAATGCCTGATCTACAGTGGTGCCTTTACAGAGGGGACAGGAGTGGCGGCCTGCAGGCAGAGAAGCACAGACAGCTATGAGCACAGAGCTGGAACCTGGTCTGAGCCTCCTCCTTAACCACAGTGGTAAAGGACACCCTATGCATAGGCTTTATGCTAGATATGTTTGAAGAATGAATAAAGGAAGGTATTTTGGTTACTTTCTTTGCCTCAAGAAAAGGACAATGGGCTCAGTGACCTTTCATCTGTGTCATGGTGTTTGCAGTACCTGCTTGCAGAAAGGCCGAAGCAGCTGTCTGTGCTCTCCTCTGTGCCTCAAGGCTGGCCTCCACCAGGAATAAATCCCTTCTTGATTTCAGGTGCCTCTGAGGGGCCCTCATTTCCCAGAACAAGAAAGGGATGGCCCTCCACCAGCCACTGGCTCCTGTGAAGCTAAGCAGCTGGGCCGGCCTCACCTCCTGTGTCCTGTGGAGTGAAGGGATGAAGGAGGAGGGGGAGGGGGACTGCTTTGTCTTACGTGACCAGGAAACCCTCCCACAGGGGCGACATCGAGCAGAGTGGTTCACGGAACTTCAGGGCTGAGGGGTCTTAGTGTTAGACCTTCTAGTGCCAGAACTACCTGGGATCCTCCAAGTTCCAGGGCTCAGTGGGCAAAAGTGATGTGAGGCTCAGAGGCGAGGGGCGGCAGTGTTGGGGAGTCTGTGTCTATGCAGAGAACCCAAAGCTCACCTGCAAGGGCAGAAGTGCCAACTCCAGTCCACAGGTCAGGGCACACCCAGCATGGCCAGGGCTTCGATCCTGGCAGTCAAGGAAAGAAAATCAGCTTTTTATAGGTAACAGTCCAGTTTCTAAACACTGGGCCTCCCCCTCAGTCCCTGTTTTTGTCTCTCTGGTGTCTTTTCTTCTCTTCCACAAAGAATGTTTATTTTCAGAATCCTTCCCCAGTCCCTGACATTTGCACATTGGAATTAGAATATTTTCTATTTCTCTTTCCCAGAATAAGGCTGCTGGGTAAGGAATTTGTTCCTCTTTGCCTTCACGGACCAATTACAACAACCCGTATCTGCTAGCACCTACTGTGCACCAGGCCCTTGTCATTTGCACACGTGCCACATGAACAGCAGAGGCTGGGAGTGGTTTGGATTCTGTGGCCGCACTGCAGGCTGGGTGGAGCAGGTACAGAGAGCAGGGAGAGGGGAGGCCAGTGTGAGGCACTCATCCTAACCACCACCCAGTCACGCAGCCTGTGCTGGAGGAACACGTGGCGGTGCTCAGTGGGGGGTGGGGATGGCTGGCCACTGGCTCTGCAGGTGCCTCTGGTGTGCACCAAGTCCGGCTCATCCTCCTTCCTTCTGGAAGAATGAGTCCAGCTGCACAAGTCACCATCCCCTGCTGGGCTGAGGTGACCAGAGAACAAAGCCTGGCTGCAGAGAGGCTGCCTGACTATGATGGAGGGTGTGGCCACCATCCTTCCTAACTACTACATTTCCAGGAACTTCTGAAGGCTTAGATCCTCAGGGAGCAGTGAGGGCCATTGGCCAGTGATGTCCCTTTCCTAGTCTTAGAAGGGCCCCCAAATGAGCAGCTCAGCCTCCCTGCTGGGCATGGCTATCTTCATCCCATCTCCTCAGATAAAAACCCACAGATGATATCAAAACACCAAGCCATGTGCTGACTTGTCAGTAAAGCCAGAAAAAGAAAGAAAACCAACAGCTCCCACCTCTCTCACATCCGCCCTTGCCAGCTGGGCACTGGCTGGCGATCTCGATTCACAGGCAGCCTCCGCAGAGGCTCAGCTCCACCACCGTGACCTAAGCTAGAAACCAGGGAGTGAAGGAAGCAGGAGCGAAGGGAGGGAGGCAGGGAGAGGGGAAGGAGCCCTCGCTCTCGTTCCTGCTGGCACAGGCTTCTCCCTCTTCCCCAAGCCTCAGATTCGCCGTGGCAGGGGGAAAAGAGAGAGAAGAGAGGATACACATGCTTCCTAATGACCTTGGCCACTCCTCCCAGCCCGCTAGTGAGAACCAGCCACATGGCCCCACCTAGATGCAAGTTGGACTGGGAAATGTAATCCCTGCCTGGGTGGACCCTTCACAGTATCTCAGGGCCAGCGCTCACATCCATCACCACCTCGGCATCATCCCCATCCCCATCCCCATCCCCATGAGCGACCAGTGACACCACTGCCACATCAGGCACCTGTACACTGTGGGTCCCTGGAGGAGGGTGAGCAGTTGGAGGAAGTGGGTTCAAATCTTGGCTTTTCATCTTACCAGCAGGTTGGGATAGGCAGGTCCTATCACCTCCTGAGCCTCAGTTTCTACACCTATAATACAGGTCCTGATATCCACCCCATGCAGCTGCTGTGAGGCTTTAATATGGTCCTTCCTTCCTGGATGGTGCTGGGTCTAGCCTCTAGCGACCTTCCCTGGCTAGACTCGGCAGTCATGGAAACAGACCCAGCCCCCTGAGGGGAATAGGAAGGACTGAGGAAGAGCCCTGGCTTAGGAAATTGCACCTTCAGGTGGTTGTCACTGTTACAGTGGTGATCTTTGTTTCAAAAATAAGGGGAAGGAGCCACCAAAAGGGGAATACATTACGGCAGCTGGCCCAGCACTGAACAGAAACTGCATTCTTTCCAGACATGGTTTGTACTGCACTCAAAAGGATGGCTCCTAAAGCAAACTGTGTTGATCAACTTATAAATGGACAAAACACAGATGTAATATGGAATATTATTCTGCCATAGCAAGAAATGATGCTCTGATAAGTGATACACCGAGAAGGGACCCTGAAAACATCATGCTAAGTAAAAGAAGCCAGTCATCCAAGACCTAATGTTATATCTGATTCCATTTACATGAAATGTCCAGAACAGGCAAACACATGGAGACAGAAAGTAGGTCTGTGGTTGCCTGAACTGCTCAGTGTGGAAGACTTTCCTTTGAAGGTGCTGAAAAGGTGCTAGGGTGCTTTGTAATGGTTGCTGCATCTGAAAAGCATTGAATTGCACACCCTAAGTGGGCAAAGTATAGTTAATTATATCTAATAATGCTCTTGCTCAAAAAGCCTAAGAAAAACAATCTGATGTCCAATGAGACCAGAGAGATGAAAGCATGCTGAGTCCCCCGGAGAGTGACATCACCAGTAATCTAACCATACTCTGTAAATCTCAGCTGCTTTGGAGCACAGCATAGGGAAACGGGTCTCACTCTGAAGATGGGTTCCCTGGAAGGAGCCGGGAGAACACTGGCTGTCAACCCGCTTAAGGACGCCAAGCTTCCGCTTCCTCAGCACATTCCTCCATCTCACCTCCTTCCTGGGTCTAGAAAGTTAAATAGCCGTGGGCTGCACGGGGGAGCAGACTCCCAGGACTGATGGGGACTGTGAGGAGACGGGAAGCAGTCAGAGGTCACCGCTCACAAGCTTAGCTACTGTCCTGTGTGCCTGCTGAGAGCCAGGCTGGCTGAGGGCCTGGAGTGGTGCTGACCTCCCATGCTGCCCACTGGGATCCATTTTCTTCCATGTAGAGATGGAATATGGCATGGAGATGGCTTGGGTGGCCCAGCCCCAGGGTGCCTGTGAAGGTGACAAGAAATCAATCTGTGTCTGGCACTGACTGTCATTATTTCATCCTCAACATTTCTGGGACCATGGACAGTGGCAGGTGAAGGTGGGAATTCTGCTGGGCCCAGAAAAAAAGAATCACACCACTGTCAGGTTCTCAGGGAACACTAGGAAGAGGGCAAAGCAAGGCAGACAAAACAAATTCATCTCATTCCCCCTGTCACTACCAATCCCCACCCAGTCTCCAGAAACACTCCCAGAGCTTCCATTGAGCTTCCCTCAATGTGCTCATCCGCCTTTGCTAACAGAACTTCAAGTTTCATGGCTCCATATAGTAAAAGACTACATTTCCCAACTTCCTCTGCTACAAGATGAGGTCATGTGACTCTGCACTGCCAATGGGAGTGTGAGTGTGTGTGTGTAATATCTTTGAAGGGCCCTCCGTGTCCTCACATTCCCCCTTCCTTCTGAATGAAATGTGGCTGCAGGTGTGAGGTATATCCTATAGAAGAGTAGGAGTCAGTATCTCAGGATGGGCACAGCAGCCAGCAGTCTGGTGTCTGTACAGTGGGGGCCTCATCTGAGCATGGATGGTCAACACTAGGATTTGCATTAAGAGAGAAATGTACTTCTGTGTTGTTTAAGCCATGGATATGGTGAGTACAGTTAACCACATCATAATGACACACTGAGCAAGACACATGATGGATATACTCTCTGAGGAAAAGCTATGCAAAAGTTCTGTGTATCTATCACTTATTGCCACATAATTAACCACACCAAATCATGCTGTCAACAGTAATCTTTTCTTTCATTTGTATTTCTGATAGTCAGCCTTTTAGACTGGGCTCTGCTGGTCAGCTTCTCTGACCTTGACTGAGGTCCCCCAGCACCTGAAGTCAGCCACAGGTAGGCTCAGCTATCTTTATGCAGGTGAGCAGGGCTGACTCACTCAGGCTACGACGGCAGAGCCCTGGGTCTCCTCCTCCAGCAGGCTGCTGGGCTTGCCCTCAATGTGCAGGTCAGGGCCAACAGAGGGTAGTTATGCATGTGACACATGGGTGCAAGCATGTTATTATTTCCACTGCATTGTGCTGGCCAAACCATGTCCTGCTCAAGGGCTGGGGTGGGAACTCCACCTGTTGATGGAAGAAGTACACCCCTCCTCAGGGAAGCCCTCCATGAGCCACCCAGGCCTGGTAGTCTTCAGAACTCAGGAAGCTCAGCCTCCCCAGGAACTCCTTACATCTCCCACAATGGCCGCTCCAGAGCTCTGTATTCCCCCTGATGTGGGGTGCATGGGAACAGTCTTGTGTTCTTCACTCTGTCCTATCTGTGCCTCTCTAGAGCCAGGCTTCTCACAGCCCCTCTGAACAGCTTGTGATGAGGGACAGAACAAATGGCAGCACAAGTGCTGGTCCAAACACCCTCCTCCAGGCCAGCACAGCCAGCGACACTCAGACAAAGCTTGGGACATCTCACACACGGGCTCTTCCTGTCCTGTACCTGCCCTATGCTGAACCCTCTGCCAGGTGCTGTGGGAGAAGACAGACGTGGTCCCTGCTCCAGGGCCCAGTCAGGTGGCAAACGGCTGGACAACTGGCAGCTGCTTAACCACCAGCCTGGCTACAGCAATCCTGGAGGGCAGGAGACATTGAATGTCTGCTCGTCCTTGCCCATCCAGCTGGTCCTTGCTGTGGGGACTACACACGACAGCCTGGCCTTTGGCAGGGGTGCGTGTTTGTGAGGAGCAGGTGGGGCTCCATGCAGGAAGCTCGTGGCCAGGCCTGGATGAGCGAGCACTGTCCGTGTTAGCTTTCACTGGTGTGCACAGGGACACCACACCCCGCAGGTGCTCAACCAGCCTGGAGTCTTCACATGCAGCTGAGAAATAGTACCATCTCTGGGAATCCGGGTCTCCTTGGAGCCGCCCCTCCCAGACAGCACACAGAAGAGCTCTCTGCCTGGGCCTGGCCACAGCTGCCTCAGGGTGGGGCACCTCCAGCACACAGAGAAGGGGAGGGAAGCAGGGGAAGGGGACATAGGGGGCCCCAGATGGGGCAAACGGTTATGAGCGGCCCACTTACATCACTTGCAGGGAGCACCCGGCAGAGGCTCAGGGACCCAGTTTCCCTGCTCTCAGCACACACTGCCTCCCCACCAGGTCTTGAGGAGCCATCAGATAAATCCACCACTTAGAAAGGTGGGGCTAGGAGAGGACACTTTCCTGAGATGCAGAGATAATGAAAGAGAAAAATGGACCTGCTCAATCCAGATAATCACCAAGAGAAGTAATTACGCCGCTGCTGTCTGAGCCACTGTGCTAGTGGCAGAGGCATCTGCCCAGGTGATCTGTCTGCAGGGATTTATGGATCTCTCAGACGCTCCCTGTGTCACCCCCCCATCCAGGTTGCCCAGGACACCTCTGTTAGGTTTCATCAGGACTGTCTTCCCTACCACTGTCCCCGGTGGTGCAATTGAATAGTAATTTGCTGACAATGACTGGGAGAAAAACAGTCCATTCAAGAGAACCAGCTGCCCAAGACCTCCCCAGGGCCTTGATTTCCCCATGAGATGTTAAGCCTCAGGCAACAGAGGGCCCTGCTATACATTTATAGGAAATCATTTCTATACCTTGCTGTGCAGAAAGTGCCTCAGTTCTCTTATCTGTAAAATGGGAATAAGGGTATGGGATAATGGGGGGGTTCGCATTTTTTTATTTAAAATCTTTACATAAGCACATGTTCTATGCTGCGAGAATGAAGCTCTACGCAAATATAAATCAAAGGAAAGATAGAGTGATGAGAAAGTTGCAGCAAAGGTCACAGGAGGTGATATAGTGTCAGCAGCACAAAGCCAGGCACGTGCTGGGCACACGGCACCTGTGGCTACCAGGTGGCTTCAATTGCTGCAGCTGGTGACGGTGTGGTTCTCACTGTTGGAAGTCGGGTTCTTGGTGGGATATTGATTGTGTGACTTTGGGCCTAGGGGCCAACCTCTCTCATCCGTCTATAAAGTCAGAATGAGGGTTTGTCTAACTCCACCCAGGGGAGCTGAAGAATCCCGAAGACCCTGGACTTGGTTAAGAAGACCAGGTAGGAGTTTGTTGGTGGACGTGGTAGAAAGGGCACTTCCAGTGGGAGGGACAGCATGTGCAAAGGCACAGAGGCTCAGAAGCAGCCGGCCTGTTCGGGAAAGAGAATGGCGTTGGAGAGGTTGGAGGATGAGGTGGGCTTAAAGGGTGAGACAAAATTCAAGCGCCAGGGCTGCTGCAGTGGAAGTGAGATCCCCTCTACGTCTCTCCAGTAAATGATGCCTGCAGGACCCTTTCCATGTCTGAGTTCAGTCCTAGCTCTGCTCTTGACCTGTTGCATGACTCAGGGCAACTGACTTCTCTTCTCTGAGCCAGTTTCTTCAGTGACAAAATGAAGATATAATGCACCTCATAAGCAGTCACAGGAGGAAAGATCTAATTTCCAGTCAGCAGGTGTTCATAGAGTGGTTGCTCTATACCATAGTCCATGCTGGACATGGAGCCACAGCAGAGGTCATCTTGGCCAAGATTGTAACTAACAGTCTTGTCAGAGATGAAACAACCACCGACCCATGACTGGAGTGTGATGAACAGACACAAAGGAAACTAAAGAACACGGTGACAGCTGGGACAAAAGGCCTCTCTCTGACTGGGACCCTAGGGACGGTGCCAGGGAGCATGGCAGAGCCAGGCAGAGGCACAGACTGGACATTCGGAACAGAGGGAGTTCATCTGTGTGATGGCCTAAGAGGAGGCTGGTCAAAGTGTGTTTCAGAAACATCCACTAGGTCAGTGTGGCCAGAAGATGTGAATGAGCTAAATGCATAAGCAAACACTGAGAGGACTGAGGAGAAAAATTGACTGTAACACAATGCAGGCAAAAGACTTCAGTGCCCCCGCATTCAGCAGGGGGCAGAGCAAGCAGATAGAAGATCAGGGAGGACACAGGGGCACCGAACAGTACTGGGGACCAACTGGGCCCAACGCAGACACAACACTCCACCACCACCACCAAGTGAGCAGACACAGGACACTCTCCAGGACGGGCCTCGCATCGAACCACACACAAGTCTTCATTGATTTAAACAGCTGGAGCCACACAGAGCATCATCTCCAACCCCAGTGGGCTGAAACTAGAAATCAGTGAAGAAGGAAAACTGGAATCTCCACAGATAATTAAGAAACACATTCTTAGGCAGCCACTGGATCATAAAACACCTAGCAAGAGAAACTAGAAAGTACCTTGAGATCAGGGAAATAAACAAAACAGAGCATACCAAAATTTATGGAATGCAGCACAAAGCAGCTCTGAGAAGTTTATAATTGTAAACATATTTAAAGAGAAAGATCTCAAATTAAAAACCTAACTTTTCATCTCTAAGAGAAGAATAAGAGCAGAAGGAAGGAAACAAAGATTAAAGATCAATGAAATAGAGAAGAAAACAATCTGAAAAATCAGTGAAGCTAGGAGTTGTTTTTTTTAAAATAAACAAAGATGTCAAACCCTTAGCTAGATTAAGAAAAAAGAGAGAATAATCAAAAACCTAAACTCGTATATAAAAGACAGGACATTATACCTAATGTCATGGAAATAGGAAGGATTATGAAAGAATAGTATGACAATTACACATTAACAAATTGGATAACCTAAAAGAAATGCATAGGTGTCTAGAAACATAACTTACCAAGACGAAGCATGAAGAAATAAGACATTGGAAGAAAAAATATGAAGACTAGTAAAGTGATTGAATCTGGAATAAATAACTTCATAACACAGTAAAGTCCGGGGCCACACGGTTTTGCTGAAGAATTCTACCAAATAGTTAAAGAAGAATTAGCATCAGTTCTCCTCAAGATCTTCCCCCGCAAAAAAAAAAAAAACTGGGGAGGAGAAACAGCTCCAAGTTCATCTGTGGGTCAAGATTACTTTGATACTAAAGCCAAAATAAAGACACTACAGAAAGGAAAACTGGAAGCCAGTGTCTCCAGGAAAACAGCAAGTGCTGACAAGAGACGTGCAGACGTGGGAACCCCGTGCACTGCTGGTGGAGATGTAAAATGATGCCACCACTGTAGACAAGATAGTTCTTGTAATAAAATAAAACTAGACTCACTACAAGATCCAGCAACCTGACTTTAGTTTTATACCCAGAAGAATTGGAAGCACAACCTGAAAGAGACAGCTGCACACCTATGCTCATGGCACCTTTATTCACAGTAGCCACAAGGTAAAGCAATCCAAACAGAGATCCTCTCACGGATAAATGGATAAATGAAAGGTGGTATAGATGCGTGAAGGAATGGTATTCAGCTTTTAGAGGGAAGGAAATGCTATCACATGCTACAACATGGGTGAACCTCGAAGGTACAATGCTAAGCAAGATAAGCCAGTCACAAAAAGTCAATTATTATATGAACCCACTTACATGAGGTATCTAAAGGAGACAAATGATAGAAACACAAACTAGAATGGTGGCTACTAGAGATGGGGACTTACTGTTTAATGGGAGTTTCAGTCTGGGAAGATGAAAAAGGTCTGCAGATGGATGGTGATGATGCTAGCATGACAGTGTGGATATACTTAATGTCTCTGATCTGCACATTGATTGAAATGATAAGCATTATGTTGGGTATGTTCTACCATAATACATTTCAAAAACTTAAAACTTCGCTCAATGGAACACTTCATTTTGACCTCAACAGACCAGGAAAAATCCGATGAGCACCTCAGCAGATGCAGAGAAAAAGTATTTGAAAATGTTCAGCATCCATTCTTGGTGAAAACTCTGCACAAACTAGGGAATAGGAGGAGACTCCTTGCACCTGATTTATGGCATCTGCAAGCGATCCTAACAGCCTAAAGACCTAACCTAAAGACTGTTTCCTCCTAGGATCAGGAACAAAGCAGGTTCCTGTCTGTGTCAGGCTGCTTCTAGCATCCTCACCTCCATCCACCTCAAGTGCCCTCCCAGCTCCTGGGCACAAACCCAATCTCCTACACTGGTTAAGGGAAATAGCTGCAACCTACCCCAGCATCACATCCTCCAACATAAGAGGCAACAGCAGATGCAAAAATAGGCTGCCTCACCTTGGAGGTAGGGTACCTTACAAGGACTAAGCCTAGCAGCGGGGAGACAAGGAAAATTCTAAAGGTGCTGTCCTTCTTCACCTGTCTTCTCTGAGTGGCCCTGGGAACTTGCTGTTACAGACTTCCTCTAATGGCTTTTTGTGGTTGCTTCAAAATCCATTCCATCAATATATCGTCCCATTATTTTTGTTTTGTTTTGCTTGAAGAAAAACCTGCCACTTTTGTAGAACTTAAGCAGCAATGGGAGGAAATGAAAGAGGGGCTATAGTCCTCCCTCCTGCAGGTCACTCTCTGCCCACTGCAGACCCCAATGGGATCCCCACTGCAGACATTGCAGAGCTGCCTCTGCAGACACACTGCAAGCTGGGTTTGCAGACAATGCTGAGAGATTTTGCAGAGTCACTCCCAAGGACAGTTCCCAGGAACAGTCCGCTCTGAGAGCTACCTCTGTGGCCACATTTACAGTGTGAAATTCCCCTTGCACGTGGCTCTCACTCATCTTTTTTTCCCCACGAGCTGAGCACAAGGCCTAGCACTTAGTAGAAACTGGAAAAATGTTGGTTCAATTGAACAGAACTTGACACAGAAATTGAACGTGCTTCTAAGGTTGCATCAGAGCAAGAAGAGAAAATGTTTGAAAATGAAAATCCTTTTCCATTGATCCTTGGAGAGCACAACACTTCAAGGGGGGCTTTGTCAAATCTTTCTGTAAAGTGCAGAAGTGTGCCGTTCTTTCACAGGGTAAATACTCTTCACTCTTGATACCGGGTCTATGTGTATATCCATATAAATAATATTAATGCTGAATGCATAATATAGTAATTATGCATGATATTAATATTAATAGTTAAATAGTAAATAAAGCACACAGTGACAAAGGAAGTGTCTCTGATTATCTCTCCAGTCCCACCCCCTCCAGGATACCACCTACTGTATTTGGGGTTTTATTCAGAAACTGCTCAGATAGAAAGTATCTCATCCTCTCAGAATCAGATAAAATCTGATAATTTATTACAAAGCAAAAATTTCACGAAACCAGGTTTCAGAACCGTGCCCAAAGGGTTCTTGTGCCTTTCTATTTCCAAGAAAATGCATTGCTCAAAATCTGCAACTATTAACCTGCTGTCCTTACCTGCGAGCTGCAGGAGGTGCTGCCCGTTATGCGGTTGGTCTGAAGCCCACAGCTGCCGTAGGCGCCAGACTCGGGGGAGAGGGAGGCAGGGGAGGCAGCCGTCTTCAGCTGATCTTTGCCAGCACGTTTGGGCCATGAAGGGTCTTCTGATCTTGGGACGGAAGTGGGGACCTGTGTGCTTTACATGCAGCTGTCCTCCCAAAGCCTCGTGTGCTCAGGTGGAGCTTTGGGGAGGTCATGGGCTTGTAGGGGTGGGATGCTTATCAGTGGGTTAGTCCGATGGATGAATTCAGAGCTGGATGTGACGCGGGGAAGTGGAGCCTGGTCAGAGGCGGTCGGGGGCAGGTCCACGGGGGAACGGCCTAGGAGGGTCCTCCCTGCTCTGCTCCTCTCCCACACTCCGCTTCCTGGATGCCATGCCACGAACAGCTGTTCTCTGCCGTGAACCTCTGCCACACCACCTGCCTTAAAGCCAAACGGTGACCCAAAATAAACCTCTCCCCTGGGGATATAGCTAAGCAGCGCAGCACCCGCCTGGCAAGTGCAAGGTTGTGAGTTCAAGTCCCCGCACCAAATAAATAAATAAATAAATAACCCTTTCCTCCTTTAAGCTGCAGGTATTGAGTATTATGTCCCAGTGACAAGAGACTTAGACAGGACCTCATTCACCTCTACTCACAGATCTCTCCTCTGGACACTGAGGAGCAAGACTTATTTTGTCTGCTCTCCTTAATAGAAGACACTTAGAACTCTACAGAGTTCTGCATAAGAATAAAAAACATGATTTGTGGAAGCTTTAAAACATTGCTCCAAAATGGCTGATGCTCCTCCCATTGAGAGACGAGGTCCATGTTCCTCCGTTGGGATCCAGGTAGATCTCTGGTTACGGCATCCAGCAGATGGCGCATCCTTCCCACAGGTAGAATGTCCCCACCCCTATCTCTTTTTTTTTTTTTTTT
>PVLD010023041.1:0-28179 GCA_004027595.1 Dinomys branickii | reverse complement strand
TGAATTTGAGGGATAATTTTGCAGGATACATCAGTCTGGGTTGGAAGTTGTTTTGTCTTAGAATCTGTAGTATCTCACTCCAAGCTCTTCTTGCTTTCATGGTTTCCGTTGAGAAATCTGCTGTGATTCTGATGGGTTTTCCTTTATAGGTGATCTGTTTCCTTTCTCTGGCAGCTTTTAATATTGTGTTCTTTTGCTGAATATCTGGGATCTTGATTATCATATGCCTGTGTGTGTTTTTCTTTGGATTATGGATCATTGGGGTTCTATATGCCTCGCTTAACTGAACTTCATTGTCTTTTACCTTGTTTGGGAAATTTTCTGCTATTATTTCATCAAATATTCCTTTTATATCGTTTGTGAGATCTCCTGCTGTTTCACACACTCCTATAATTCGAATATTGTTACGTTTTGCCTCATCTTGCAGCTGTTGGATTGACTTTTCTTGTATCTTTGATGATATCATGAGATTCTTCCTTTCACGCTCATAAGCTGCCATGCTGTCTTCAAGTTTTGAAATTCTTTCTTCGGTTTCATTTAAACGGTTTTTCATACTTTCAGTGTTAGTTTTCAAAACCTGGCATTCTCTTTGGACCTGTTTCATTCTTGGTAATTCATTCCTAAATTGCTCTTGTAACGTTTCCATTTGTTTCCTATTTTCTTCCAGTATTTTGTCTATTTCTTGTCTGTGTGAATGGAACATTTCTTCCATCATTGTTTTCAGCTCGTTTTTTGTCTGAGAAATCATTGCGGGTATGTGGGTTATTTCTGCTTTGAGCTCTTTCATGGCCTGTTGCAGTTGTTTAATTTCGGATGCAATCGTTTCATAACTTGAAGTTATGAGGCTTACTGGTTCCCCTGTATCTTCACATTCAAAACTTGTTCTGGGTGGGGTTGAGTTTTGAGACTGCGTTTTGGTCCTCTCTTTTCCCATTTTTGGGTATCAGATTCAAAATGTGGAGCTATAAATTCCACAGGCAGTTCAGCAGGCAAAGGTCTGCTGCAGAGGCTGCTCCAATGATTCCTTCTCTTTGGGAGAATGTCCCTTAAGCTGTCTGCTAAGATTTCTGCTTCTACTCCCTACCGCAAGACCTGGCCGGGGCGAATAGACAGCTCGCCACCCCAGGATTCTTGCAGATAGGCCACTCAGGTGTTCCTCCCTGGGTGGAGCTCCTTCCCCCCGCACAAAACCCGTTGGGGCGCCTAATTAGGTCTTCCCACCCGGGAGATCCCGCAGTCCTTATAGCTGCTTTGATGTCTCTCGCTGGGCTGAGCTTCTTCCCGATTCAGGAAAACCCGGTTAGAGTGCGCACTTAACTCACCCTGTGATCGTGCAGACAGGAATGCCGTTCAGATGTTTTTCCCTGGATGGAGCTTTTCCCCGACTCAGAAATCCCGCCGGCCGGTCGCTGTTGCTCCAGTTCGCGCAGCGCTGGCTGCGGGGGTGGGGTTCTGAGCGGGATCTCGGAGCGCTGCCCAGTTTGGCGCAGTTGGTCCCAGTAACGCGTTCTCTGTGGGGTTCAGGAGCTGAAGCCATTCTTCCCTCCACACTCGCTCTCTTGGCTGGTCGTCTTCTTCCCGGAAGACCTCATTTCTGTCTTCATATTGCTATATTTCATTGTTTGGGTGGTAATCCTCTGGGAGGTTCTCTCTCTGCTGCCTACCTGGTTGCCATCTTCCCAGAAGTCCTATTTCATGCATTCTAATTCTTTCATATATTGTTCATTCAAGGTCTCCACATTTTCTGTACTCTTCAATTTTTTTATCTACATCTTCTTTAGATGTGCTGAGCAATTCTTTCATTATTGTTGTCATCTATTTTCTTTTACCTAGGAGATTATTTCTGATCTGAGGTCTCCTGTGGCCTGATGGAATTGTTTCTTCAGTGGCTATCATTTTAGAAATTTCAAGTGTGTGACTTTCAAGCTCTTCTGTGTTGTCTTGATTACTTTCCTCTCATTGCTGAGACAAAATACCCAATGCCAAAAATGAAGAAAGAAAAGGTTTATTTCGCTTACAGTTTGTGAAGGTTTCAGTCCATACTTGGCTGGTTCAGAGGCAGAGTGGCACATGGCAGAGGGCAAATTATTCATGGCAGCAGAGCACAGGAAAACAACCAGCAAAAAGGGAAGAATGGCTGCAAGCAGCCTTTTTCCTTCCCTTACATTGTAAACAGCCTATCCCCACCTAAGGGGCATGTAGCTCTCACACAATCTCCATGACCTCCTCTTCCACAGGCTCAGGATGTGTACAAAGTAAGCACCCTGGCTTCCTGCTGAATCACTCAGTCAAACTTCTAGACACCCCAATTTGACACAATGTATCAACCATAACTTTCCACCCCTTGTCAACTTGGCAATCAGACACATTTCATTAAACCAATTTCCAGGTACAAAGTCATGCTTATATTAGAACCATAACATTTTGTCCCCATACAAATGAAAATTAAACACTTCCAACTTTTAAAGGCACAAAATAAACATTACCATTCCAAAAGGTACAAACAGGGGGATACAGAGCATTGGGACCAAAGTAAGTCCAACATCCAGCAGGGCTAACATTGTGTCTTATAATTTCACATCCAGCATCAGAAGCAACATGTTTTACATTGTGAGCTCCAAAGAGCTTGTATGAGTCCACCCCTATGGCACTTCTAGTGGTTACAGCTCCCACAGCTTCTCTCTTAGGCTCGTTTTGCTCCCTCTCTGCAGCTTTCCTTAGATGATCCACGGTCTTGTCTTTTCTACACTTCTGAGATCTCCAGTACACTTTTGCTTCACACTCACAGCCTCACATATTGCCCTCTCAGGGGCACACTGTCTGGCCTCCCAGGCCTTCTGAAATCTGGGTGGAAGCCTCTTTAACCTCAGAACTCTTGCATTCTCCTTGTACCTAAAGCCAGGACCACGTGGATGATGCCAAGGTCTGCTGCCACCTGGAGCAGTAGCCAAACTTTCCTCTCACTTGACCTTAGGAGTCGAGTGCCTGGATTGCTGGGCACACTGAATCCAATGCTGAGGAGCAAATTCTCTATGCCATTGCCATTCTGGAACCCGGTGTGGCCGCTGCCGCCATTCTGGAACATGGCACTCTTTGACTTCCTTCTCAAGGCAAGGTCTTTCACCTTTGCAGTTTTGAGGCTGCAGAGGGTGGAGACTTACTGCTTGTGATCCCCTCAGGCCATCTTTTCCATTCTCTTGTTCCTTCTCAGCAATAGAGAGCTCCTCATCCTTATTTTTGCAATCCACAGCTTTACTGGAGCTTCCTTTCTGCCCAAACTCACAACATTTTAAATCATCCTGCTGGGCTCTTTGCTCTTGATTGTCAGTATAAATCTGGCTAAAAGCCCCCAACAATAGTCATGCCACAGCCCCAACATTTGACTGCCTTGAAATTTCTTTTGCCAGATTAATCAGTTTGCTGCTGCCCTTAATCATCTCAGTCTTAGGCAAAATCTCTGGACACGAGTAAAATGCAGACAAACTTTCTGCCAAGCCATAACATACATCATCTGTAGTCCAACAAATGCAGTCCTTCCCAACAGAAACCTTCCAAACCCGGTCTTTATCAGAAGGATTTCTATCAGCCTTCTGGTTTTCTGAGCTCTGACCAGAATCTGCCAGATAGAACAGCCGAAGGCATTCCAGCGCATCTCTTTCAGGCGACATCTCTGAACCCTTCCAAACTCTTCCCACAATTTCCAAAGGCCCTTCAACCACATGGTCAGGTATAGTAACAGCAACAACCCCTCTCCACTGGTACCAAATTCATTCTTGGTTATTTTTCTCTCGTTGCTGAGACAAAATACCCAATGCCAAAAATGAAGGAAGAAAAGGTTTATTTAGCTTACAGTTTGTGGAGGTTTCAGTCCATACTTGGCTGGTTCAGAGACAGAGTGGCACATGGCAGAGGGCAAACTGTTCATGGCAGCAGAGCACAGGAAAACAACCAGCAAAAAGTGAGGAATGGCTGCAAGCAGCCTCTTTCCTTCCCTTACATTGTAAACAGCCTACCCCACCCAGGGGGCATGTAGCTCTCACACAATCTCCATGACCTCCTCTTCCACAGGCTCAGGATGTGTACAAAGTAAGCACCCTGGCTTCCTGCTGAATCACTCAGCCAAACTTTTAGACATCCCACGTTGACACAATGTATCAACCATAACGTGTATGAGTGTCTCTTGAACTTGTTCTGGATGGGGTGGAGGTCTGAGATGGCATTTTGCTCCTTCATTTGTCATTTTCAAAGATCTGGCAATTCCCTGGAACTCAGCCTCACTCCCCTGATGGTGTGGGAGTTGTGGGGCAAGGATTGCAAGGTCTCTGGTGCTCAGTATAGCTCCTGCAATGGTGTGTGTGAGTGTGATGCCATAGCTTATGCCTCTGAAGGTTTCCTGGCCTCTGTTGGTTCCCAGCCAGTGAGGGGTAGGAGTGGCTCACAGAGATTCCTAAAGCTGTCTGGGGCTTAGCTAGGCTCCCAAAAGGTGGGAGCAGGGCATTGTCATTAAGGCCCTCAAAGTTGTCTGGAGCCTAGCCCAGCTCCCATTCTTGTGGAGGAGAGCATGGGTGGCTCACCAAGGTTTCTGAACTTGTCTGGGTTTGAGGGGTGTGGCATGGTCAACAGGGCCCCCAAAGCTGTCTGGTGCCCAGCCCAGCTACCAAGCCAGTGGAGGAGAGGAAGGACTGGCTCACTGAGGTTCCCGAAGCTATCTTGGGTTTACCCTTCCTCCTGCAAGGGTGCCGGAGGAGCACACAAGACCTTTGCATTTATTAGAACAAGATCTTGGCTGTGTTTTATTCTCAAGGAGCTTTCACTGTTGGTATCAATCCCCAGCTATTTGTGCCAGGGCAAAAGGTGAGCAAGTGGGTGGTACAGAAAAGTTGTACTGACAGGCTTTGGCTGAGGGTGTGAAAGAAAGAAGAGAAAAGGAAGTTCACTGCACATCTTAAACTTCTATTTCTATTATTTTAAGAATACTGAGCTTTAGACTACCATTTAAGCCAGGTATCCCGAACCCCTGGGGCATAAATCAGTATAGGTCTATGACCTATAGGAAAGTGGGTGCACAGCATGAGGTGAGAAGTAAGTTAAGCTTCATCCGTATTTATAGTTGTGCCCCATCATTTACACCGTCTGAGCTCCACATCCTGTCAGATCAGGGGCAGAATTGGATTTTCATATAAGCATGAACCCTACGAAGAACTGAGCATGTAAGAGACATGCATGCTCCTTTAAATCATCCTGAAGCCCCTTCCCACACCAGTCTGTGGAAAACGTGTCTTCCACAAAACCTGGTACCAGAAAGATTGGAGGCCAGTGAATTCTAATCTTGTATTTCTAACATAAGTAGATAAACAACATGGTTCTGAGTTCAGAAAATGAGATGGTATCATTTCCAAATATTCAGCCACTGCATCTCTTCCACTGGGAATCTGATGGGGGGCTCACTTGTTACCATGATTGTTCTTATAAGTCTCCTCCTAAATCTCCTCTGGGAGTGTGCATCTCACTTATTCAGTAATCATTCATTTAATATCAAGGAGCCATTTTCTATCACCGTCATTGGCCAAAAACACCTAAAATGATATTTTTGGAGCCCTGTATATTGTGTGTGGTGTCTATAGAAATAGCATCCATGACATTTATAGTGAATATTTTTGGGGTCTACCTTTCCTTTGCAAGCTGGTGTTCTCTTCTGCCTTTTCATACCCACTGATCTTTGGCATGCAGGCTTTTCTTAGAAAGTTAATGTATAACTTGTTATCTACTAGAAGACTCTCTGAAGGGCTGCACATGCAGCAGCCTTAATTGATACTGCTGAGCACTGCAGCCATGAATTCAATCTTTTCCATGTCCTGTCTCACCTCCGTGATGCTTTTGCCAGAATAATCCTTACAGACCAGCCTGAACATGCCAGAAAGGCAGCTGAAATATAAGCAACTCCTCTTGCTCTATTATCACGGAAGAAGACTGAGTGGTCACCCCAGACTCACAGACAAAGGCCATGCAGAAGCCCAGCAATTTCTCCTAACTCATTCAAATTTTCTAGATGCCAATTCTGTAAAATACTCTGGAAGGCCTAGGTGCACAATAGTGAATAATATCTTTACTGTGCCCTGGAGAAGCTCATGATGTTGTAAAAATCAAGAAACCATGGAAATAAAGTATATTGCTGCAAATTAGAGATAGCAATAATGGTCTGTGATACAGGAAACAGAAGCTGTTCAGAGGAGGAAATGCTTCTACCTGGGGTGGTTAGTAAGAAAAGACTTTAGAAGATGAAGTTTTGAATAAATTCTTGAAGTCTGATGCATGAATAAGAATCTTCCATGGACACAGAGTTTAGGCAAAGTAATTTGAAAAGTAGTGTGTGTGTGTTCCTTATTTGGATGGATCTCAAGTATGTCGCCATAAGGGAGGCCCTAGATACAAGGACAGGGTACAAGTGATGCAATACCAATGGCTTCTGACAAGAAGCCAAGATCTTTGGACCTAATGATAAGATTGAGCTTGTATTGATTTTCCACAAATTATGGCTCAGAGACTGAAGTAGGCACATTCATGACCCTGCCAATTGCCAAGGTGGAGAAGCCACCAGACTTTGCAATGGGGTGGAGCACAGATGGCCCTACTACTGGCTGCATATCCAGCCCCACCTCCTTCCCCACATAAACATTCATGACTTATCTAACTGAATCACAACTGTGCAGGAAAGGGAGCTCTGCAGGCACACCCTGCATAGTGCCACACAATCAGCTGGAAGGAAAGCTTGGAGGAGAAAATCACTGAAGGAAACGTGGAATGGACCTGATCCCAAACTATTCCATGGAAACCTGGGTTCTCCTGGTTACCACCCTGGTACTCTTCTATCTGTGAGTAACTCTCCAAGCCCCTGTCCTCTGTAACCTAGCACTTGGGTTACAAATAAGGCTGCTCTTTGTCTATCTGTTTAGAAAATCAAAAGTGAAAATGATGGGACACTTAAGAGTTGGGTGTCACCAAAACCTAAGGATGATTATAGACCTTATGCAGCTCCTTTGAAGGAATTAACAGGCACTTGTGACTGGTTTTTTTTTTTTTTTTTTTTTGCGGTACTGGGGATCGAACTCAGGACCCTGTGCTTGCTAGGCAAGCGCTTATTCCACTGAACTATATCCCCAGCCCCAAACAGGCACTTTTGTCCCAGCAAATTCCCAATTTTTATGGCTCAGAAGATTTAGTGACATCGCTCGCTTTGGAGAATGATCTGATTGAGTCACAATTTGGCCCTAGACTAAAGCAACGAGAATTTAGCAAAGACAGATAACATGTCACTGGTCACCATGTGTAGTGGGATGCAACCTTACACAACTGCTCAGGATTCTGGGATAAGAGGTTTCTTCATGAGCTTTTATGCCATTATATTTTTGTTCTCTACCTACTCAGAGATGTGCAGGATGAGAGCACCTTGTTGACATAGGTTGTTCCTGTGCCTTCTGTTTCACCCAGCACAATTTGCACAATTCTCCAAGATCACCCCTGATGGGTTCAGATGCCATTCTTGCCTCTCTTCTGTTACTCTTCCATAGAAATCCCCTTCCTTCTACAAATGAATTCCTCTACTATACAATACACAGAACGCCTTCACTGTAAATGATGATGCTTTTGAGCAGACAAGAACCGCCAGATATTTTGAATTTTTCTTACTTTTCTTTAACTTTTTCTTCCTGTCTCTGGGTGCTTAGCAACATGGCAGAGGTATAATTTTTCCTAATGTGAGAATCTAGTGATAGCTTCAAAATGCAAGAGTTCCCTGAGACAACTTCCACGAAAAGTATTTTCCCTTTAAATTCTAGTATAAGGCATGAATCAAATCTATCTAATAGGGGAATTCCTGTCCATGGTAGGATTCCAGGTATCATAAAGCAGGTGGTGAAAGGCGTTGCTTTGGACTGTGGGGAGGAGAAGCTCCCCTGATGTAATATTTGATTTCTATCTCAATTTTACATTTATAAACAGTAGATAGTCATGATGATGTGAAAATAGGAAATATAAGTCTAATATGAATCTTTGAAAAGAAAGAAGTTAAGGGCAATATATTTTTCATATAATAATACCTTACAATTAATTAAGTTGCTGTCATATCAATCTACTCAATATTAAAATTTCCTTGAGATGACTATATGGTTTGATTTTAGATCATGGTGAATGGTTAAAATTTTAAAATATCTATTATTTTAAAAGACACATTGTCCTTAATTGCCCTCAAAATACTTTCTGTCATTTCAAATGCACTCCATTATTCTCGTCATTTTTGAAGCAGTTTTGGAAGTCCTCTATTGTGTCTTTTTATGGATGCCTCAATGTCCTGAATCAAGTCAAAATGGCACTTTCTATCACATGAAACCATTCATCGTGTCCTCAGCCACCTTATTCACCTCCTCAAACACTGTGCTTTTTTTAGCTTTTCCCTAGGTTTAAAATGACAGCAAAAGGTGGTCATTTTTAACCAACTCAGAATATCAAAGAAACCATAAGAGCATAGCTAAAAACAGGCATGAAAGAGTACTCCGGAACTGCTTCAGAAAGTGGCAGGAGCATTGGGATAATTGGGCTCAGAGTCGAGACGTATTTTGAGGGGGATTAATGCCAATATGTCTTTTAATGTAAGACAGTTTTTTTAAAAATGTAGACTTTCATTATATATTTTGATCACCCCTTGCATATCATGTTCTTTCAGAAGATTGAAATGAGGCTGTTGGGTGCAGTGTTCATGACCAGAGGCATGCTTACATGATCTCATCTTTTCAGAATGATGCCAAGAATATAAATGTAGTGTGTAAATGTCTATGTTTATGACGTTGACCACATACAAGATTTTTATATATCCTGTGTAGCAATTTATTTTACGTTATCTGATTTTGAATACCTGACCACTAACTTATCTTAGTCTTTCATTGTAAAGGACAGTGTAAGCCAGTGATGAAATAAAATATACCTAGGTAGCAGAGAAGCAACTGAGAAAACCTTCCTCTCCACTCCGGGCATTACTCCCAGAGACTCACATGTGTATCAGCCCCTGCTGAAAGTCACTAGAGAGTAGATGTGTTGGCATCACATCTATCTCCTAAGTCAACACAAGTGACTGAAATGACATTGAAAGATTCCAGCCTGGATTTCTCAGGAGCATTCAAACTCAAGTTTGTGAATTTTTATCAAAGATTCACTGTTACCTTAGGAGCCTAAGAGTTTCAGCTGTGTTTAGCTAATCTTTGTAATTTGGGGGATTTTTCAGGTGATGCAAGAGGGAAAATAAGGACCATTTGTAATTGTGGCTGTTGGAGTTTTTGTTATTACTTATTTATTGCATGTGATCTTCCTGGCTTAACTTCCAGTCTGGAGTCAGTGACTAGTAACTCATGAATCTGTACAGTCACAATCCCTGTTCCTGGCTTTCTCTATTACCTTCTAGATATGGGACCTCTTCACACGGCCTTTTTAAGAAGTTGGGAATTCCTGGGCCAAAACCTCTCCCCTTCTTCGGAACTATTCTTGGTTACCGCAAGGTGAGTGTTGTTTCTTTCCCCGTTTTACTTTTTGTGATTCTAAAGACTGGCTTGGTCCTATTAGTTAATAAAAGCTGCTCCTTAGCAGGAGGTTCTGACATGTTGTCTGGGCCTGACTTAGAACACAGCCAGGTTTTTCCCGAGACTCTGATTGCAACCGTTTGGAGCCCAGCTTTGCCTCAGGTGACCTGCTCAGCTCTCTTGCATACCAGTACTCCATGGTAAGGGCTACATAATAAGACTTTGTGATTTTATAAAAAACAAAAAAAATACTTGGTGATTTTCTCTTTATCCCATTCAGATTCAAGGAAGGTACATAAAGACCTCAGGGAACATTTTTACATAGTTTAAAATATCACAACTGAAACTAGAAGCAAGATTATTTGTTTTTAACTTTCAGAAGTAAAAACTCACAGTATGTATTTCAATTTCTATGTGTCTCTGTGTAGAGGGGGCCTCCCCCCAAAAGTCTGAACTTGGTGGGAGTACTAGAAGGACAGTCTACTTCATCTTCATTGACTCATGTTTGTGCTCCACAACACGACTGAGACATAAATTGCGTGATGACAGATGTCACTAGTGTTTTCAAAATCCTACATAAGCTAGAAATCCAAAGAGAGTTTATAAGGTCAGTGAACAGGACGCTGGATGAGGAGATGAAAGAGCCTGCCTGTTCCTAGGAAACACTCTTTCCTCAGCTTTGGTTTCCTCACATGCCTACAGAGGGCAAAATGCAGAAGTTCCAAGATTTCAGGGACAGCACAAGCAGAACAAGAACACTGCTAAGTGTAGAAATTCCTGAAAAGATTAGAATTGGTGGTCCCATTCAACCCAGCTATTCCCCTTCTGAGTATTTTTCCAGAAGAATTAAAAACATCGGGCTGGGGATATAGCTCAGTGGAATAAGCGCTTGCCTAGCAAGCGCAGGGTCCTGAGTTCGATCCCCAGTACCTCAAAAAAAATAAAAATAAAAAATAAAAAAAAATAAAAACATCATGGCACAGTGATATATGTGCACCCATGTTTATAGCAGCACAATTTACAATAGCTAAGTCTTGGCAACAACTCAAATGCCCATCAAAAGGAATGGATAAAAAAGATGTGGTCTATTTATACAAAAGAGTACTACTCAGCCATAAAGAAGGATAAACTTGAGGCTTTAGTAGGTAATGGGATGCAATTTGAGACCTTACTCATAGGTGAAATAAATCAGACTCACATGTGCAAACCACACATTGTCTCCCTAATGTAAGAAACTGAAGAAAAAATAAGATCCAAATGTACAATAGATATTGTGAAAGGAAAAAAAAAGGTTAAAAGGAAAGAATGACTTGGATGTGAAAAAGGAACAAAACAGAAAAGGAAAAGAAAAAAATATATACACACAAGAAAGCTAAGATAAATATACTAATTTCTATTAGTTCATTGAAAAGAACAGTTTGTGCTTATATTGTTTGATCAATTTTTGATGCCTATATTTTGTAATCTGCAGAACTACTTTGAAGATAATAATATGCATTATATTAACCATTGTTAATCTATTAGCTTGTTTTGATCTTCTATATTACTGTTTTTATTGTTTTTTCTCTTTAAAATAAAAAAGACCACTGCTAGAAGAGAAAGAATTCCTTAGTATTGATAAACAAGGAGAAATTTTGTACCTTCAGATGTCTCAGAATACGATTTTCTCTCTACCAGTGAGGGAGTTTGAACCTCAGTTCATGGGATTCTAGTCACTTGTGTCTATTAGAGCTGTGGTTGGTACATTAAGAAAGAGAGTGGAATTTGATTTTTCTTCTCTTCTCAGGGCTTTTGGGATTTTGACACAAAATGTTATAAAAAGTATGGAAAAGTATGGGGGTGAGTATACTGCAAACTTACACTAGGTTACTTTGTTAGGATAAAGTACTCACTGCCTGAGGACAGAGTCAGCCTGGAGTTTTGGGGATGTAGCTAAGATTCCTGGAAGTGTCTGGGCAAGACTCCAAAACATCACAGAAGTTGAAGTCCACAATATGAATTGGATTGAGCATATTCCATGTTTTGAATTTTCTCCCGGCTTTGATGGTCCAGGGTCTGCTATCCTTACTTTCTGCCCATGGTTTCGCCATTCGTTTAGTCTCCATTTCGCGTTACTCTGGGCCCCTTTAATTGCATTATTTGATACTTTAATATTGTGTTCTTACAAATGCATGGAATTTTTTCTATGTTGATTTTTTAATTTAATGCTGAAAGTAAAGATTTAATAAGTTCTGTTTCCTACCTCAGGTTTTATGATGGTCATCAGCCTGTATTAGCTATCACAGATCCAGACATGATCAAGACAGTGTTGGTGAAAGAATGTTATTCTGTCTTCACAAACAGGCGGGTAGGCACTCACTTTAAAACATTTTAGTATTTACTTATTAACTCAATTTATCATGAAGTAACTATAAATTTACAGGACACTGCCAAAAAAGGTAAACCAGGAGGTTTCAAGTACACTTCATCTTGTATTACCCAATGGCAATGTCTTGCATGAGTAACTATAATCCATCCTCCCTGTGCCGTTCTTACACTTGTAACTATAGTAATAGGAAACTGAACAGTCCCCAGAGTTCCTAGTTTCTTACGCTCTCATTGTATGTGTGTGTTTCTGTACAGCTCTGTGCAAATTCATCACATGTGCGCGTTTGCATAACACTCAATTCAGTCAACATACAGAATTGTTTGTTTACCAAAAGGCTCTCTCTGATATTCTGTTAGAATTATGATGGGTAGCCTGCCTTTCCTACTGACAAGAAACTTTTTTCAGAGCAGTTGTCCTCCTTTGGAGGGGGCCAATATATCTATTTTTTTCCTGTTATGATTGTGCTGCTGTTGGCGCTTCTTGGTTCTTTATATGAACTTCCTGTGCTAGTGTTCTTCGATCCTAAATATTACAGTTACATGCTTTACATTTAAATATGTGATCTAGTTAGTGTTAATTGTTCTATAATGTAAGAGGTTGAGGTCAAGTTTCTTCTCTTGTAGGACCATGGGTATCCGAATTTCCCAACACTATTTTAGAGAATGTTAACTCTTTCCACTGAAACATCTCACACTACTGTGAAAATCACAAGGGTCTAGTCGGAGGATCTATTTGTCATTTTCATTTATATCCCACTTAATCATTGTATCTGTTCTTTCTCTTGTACCATAATCATTATTTTATCTATATACTGAGTCAACATAATGTAGAATGATTCTTACAACCTTATTTCCTATTTTTGGAACAATTTCAGCTATGCTTGTTTTTTTTCTGCCTTGTCATACAATTCAGCATAAACTTGTCTACATCTACCAGGAAACTTGCCATTAGTTTGATAAGATTTGAATTCTACTAACAGGTAACTTTGGAAAAATCTTTACCTTTAATATGTTGAGTTTTTTTATCTATGATCCCCATGTACATCTCCATTCCTTTAGAGTACTTTTTATTCCTCACATTTTGTACTTTCAAACACCCAGGCCTGTACATGTTTTGCTAGAGTCATACTCAAAGTACTTTTTTATTTGAAGTTATTAATGATAGAAATGTGGTTTTGAAGTCTTTTCATATACTCCCATTTTATCTTAGAAATATACTTGGTTTTTGTATGTTAACTTCATATACTGAAACCTCAATGAACTCATAAGTATCAGAGGTTTTTCTGTATTATGTGAGATTTTATACCTTAAATTCTACCTAAGAAGATTTCTTTTTCCTTTCCAAACCATATGACATTTTTTCTTGCCTTATTTCAGTAGTTCAACTGACAGTTTAACTATGATGCTTAATAAGACTGGTTAGAATCGACATTATGAAGGATATAATTGTTAATCTTCTTTATTTTACCAAATTTTAGTTGATACTGATAGCTTTTGAGAGTTTCTGAAGGATCCTTATCTGTACTCAAGTTTTTGTTTAACATGTATTATGTGTAGACATCATGAGATTCAGGGTGCTGCTTGCATCCATCATGCACTGATGAAATGCATCCTCCCTGTAACCATTCTCCACAACCTCTTCAAACCTGTGCTAACCACTACCTTACATTCAAATGACTTTTACTTTATCCTGTCCTTCTGTATCTGGCTGACTGAGATATTTTTGATTTGCTTCTTATATTAGGGTAAAATCATTTAAAGTTTCACGAGCAAGTGCATTGTTAGTGAACAGCATGTTTTCTCTCGAATTCTTTATTAAATTGAAGAAGAGTCCTTCTTAGTCTTCTTAATTTTAACCACAAATAACTGCTGGAAGTGTGAATTTTAGTACAGAATATATTTTCAGATCATGATGTTAAGTTTCAAGGAACTTGCATTGGTTAGTCAGCATCAAGGTCAGAGAAAAAAATCATTATTGTTTTTATCCAACATTGGGGAAAAAAATAACAGAAAAGAGCTTCCATGAAATTACTTTGTTTCCCCCAATTAATAGTTGGAGTCTTAACCCTTTAAGTTTTAAGCATTACTATTTATAAAATCATCACATCTAGGCTTTCCATTATAGATGCTCATGCTTATATAAACAAAAAGACAGAACTGGTCTAAGGCAGCCTACAGTTGTCCAAGGCATCGGGTATCTCTCCCTAATCTATTTCCACTCTGCTTAGCCAAGGAGAATGTGGTACGTTTTTGGTCCTGCATGTTACCTAGAAAAGTTTCCCAACCACATGGAAATTTTGCAGGTGTGAAAGTACCTCCACCACCTCCCAGAAAGCTGGTCATTTGCAATAAACATTTCTTGAGAGTCTCCAGTCACCTGACACAGAGCCAGCAGATAGCTTTTAAGCAGTGATATATTTCTACAAACTCTTATAGTTTGGAGAAACTCCAAAGCTTATATAGGGCAAAATATTCTCTTTTTTTTTGGACTGCAGTCTTTTGGCCCAGTGGGATTTATGAAGAAAGCCATCAGCATAGCTGAGGATGAAGACTGGAAAAGGATAAGAACATTGCTGTCCCCAGCCTTCACCACAGGCAAACTCAAGGAGGTAATAAAATAAGAGGACTTTCAATAGGAAACTTAAAGAATGAATCTTCAGACATATAGAAATTAAGAGCACAGTATCTTTCCAAAGGGTGGTGCTGAGTTTGAACTTCCTAAAGATGGCATTTATCTTCAGGCTTTGTAAGACATAAGACTCAATATTAAGATATAAAATACTTCAATAATACATTCATAGACACACATCCACCATAATACACATGCCCACTTTAATGTGTTTTAAAATTCGTTTATTACAGAGTAAGACTATCAGAATAATGTCCCACCAAGATATCTACTTCTGGCAAAGACAGATCTGCTTTCTTAGAAAAAGTTTAATCCTAGAAAAGGAAGAATAGGAGTTTTATACTTTATTTTTATTGATTTAGTAATCTTCCTTTAACTTTTCATTGAAATTTAACTTACCAAAATTCATAATTTATGAACATCCTTATCATATTTCCCAACAGATGGTCCAATTAAATTTCTTAGGTCCAAATATAAACGGCAGTTATGGTTTCATCCTTGGGAAAGCCATAGCCCACGGGACCTGAGTGTCCCACTCTCATCTACCTAAGCGCGGTGTGTTTTGTGCTTAGATGTTCCCCATCATTGAACAGTATGGAGATGTCCTGGTGACAAACCTCAGACAGAAAGCCAAGAACGGTGAACCTGTCTCCATGAAAGAGTAAGTAGCTGTGCCCGCTGGCCTCCTGAACAGTTATGAGACTCTCCGGCCGCCTGCCAGGGAGCTGAAATTCCTGCTGCTGGCTAACTGCAGTCACCAGAGAAAAGCCGCAGCGCTGTTACAGTTTCAACAGGCCATCCACAAAGGAAGCCTTCCATGAGAAAGTTGAGCAGTTAGGGGGCAGGCTCTCTCCTGTTTATAGAAATCAAGATCAATTTAGCTGCTTAATCATCTTTTTGACTGTTCTGAAGGATAAAATATATAGTTGAGAAAGAATGAAATATGATAGCACCAAACTTGTGAGTGTAGAGGGAAGTGGGGGGAGGAGGCAACTGGAATTATTGGAAAGTCCTGCCTGGGGTGCAGATGTGACAATATTTAACTTAATTTAACTTAATTTAATTTAACTTCACTAGTTCATAGAGATTGCCAGAAAAAGAGTGAATATTAATCTTAAAAATTAGGAGGTACAATAAACATTATTATTTCTCGTTCCTCTAATATCAACAGAATGATTGTTCTAAAGAGGATATGGGTTGGCAACTAGAATATTTATTGGGTAAACTGGAAAATTTGGAATTAAGGAAGTGCCATGAGTATAAATTGAGATTGTTCTGAGCAAACTGGAGATATGTGTTTACTCAAATATGAGATCCTGCAAGTCCAAATTGGAGAGATTTTCCATAGTTTTAAATTAAGAATAGTCTTGGTTTCCACATTTTTCCAAAATGGTTCTGGCCTGGGGGAAACCTCAGCTTCCTGGAGTAGAGAAAGAACACATCTATCAAGAGCTTGGACAAACGACTTGAATAAGAAGGATGATGCTCTGAGCAACTCAGAACAGTGTGTTCCTGTTGTGTTATATGTGAAGAATAAGCTGTGTTCACCAACTCTATGCTGAGTCAAGCCCTAGATCCATGTTACCTTGTTGTTCCCCTAGGAAGAATTAATTATTCCATTCTTGTACTCATGATGTGTGGTGTTTGCATAGGTATTATTGTTCACATTCCACTCACACTATTGTAATTTATCTATGTCTATCAGTTTAAATCACCTTAATGTTCCTGTCACCTCTAGCAAAAAGCAAGTTGCATTATTGACCCTCAATAAATACCCAACAATCTTGAGTGAGGGGAACACAGAGCATCCAGACTGTCCAACAGATAGTTCTGACAGGCTGTGGGTCTCTGTCTTTCCTGACCATATGAATTTAGTCCCACTTCTTGCTTCATAAGTAACAGAAAAATGGCAGAGAAGTGCAAAATTTAATTTTTCTTGTCTTTCTGTACTCAGTGTCTTTGGTGCCTACAGCATGGATGTGATCACTGGCACATCATTTGGAGTAAATATTGATTCCCTCAACAACCCACAAGATCCATTTGTGGGAAAAGTCAAGAAGCTCTTAAAATTTGGGTTTTTTGATCCATTGTTCCTCTTAGTAGGTAGGTGGACTACTGTTTTATTCTTCCTCTCTTTTTAAATAAGAAATTCAGATATTATTCACATACCATGTTATTCCCACATTTGAACTGTATAATGCTATGTTTTTTCAGCACATTGAAAATTATTGCAGCCATCATCACTTGCAGAATTATAAAGTATTTTTATCAATTTGAAAACCTTTACTTTGTAATTATTAACTTTCTTACCCCCTTTGTGCCTAGGCAAGTAATCTCATTTCTAATTCTGTAGAATTGCCTATTCTGGACATGAATTTAAATGACATTGTGCAATACACAGCCATTTGTGGTGACTTCTGTCACTTGATGTGTTTTCAAGTTTCATTCATCCTGAAGCTTGTATCAGTGTTTTATCTCCTTTTTTGGGCAAAGAATATCACTCTGTACAGACATAGCACATTTTGTCTATGCATTGATCAGTTAACATACGTTTGCATTGTTTTCATCTTTTAGTTACTGGGAACAGTGCTGTTATGGATGTCCTTATAAAAGATTGAATTTGAAAAACTATTCTTTATTCATTTTAAAGATAAAAAAACTAACAAAACAACAATGAAAACAAAGTCAAAACAACAAAAATGATACATGACTTCAAAAGAAAATGATAGGAATTAACAATGGTTGCTACACTGCATACTGTTATCGTCAACAAAGTTGCTCAGTCCGCCAGACATAAGAACATAAAATTGATCAAACATTATGTAATACAACAACCATTGTTAATACCCTATCACCATGTTTTGAAATTCTGAAAAACTACTCTTAGTTATTTTTTCAATTTAACTTTAATGTTATTGGTTCACATTCACTGTATGGAATAGTAGTTTTATTTTAACATATTTTTATATGCATATAAAAATCCTTTGATGAATTTAACTCTCCCTTTACCTCCTCCTCTCCTTCCTCTACTCTTCTGTGATCGCTTTTCACTTGTCTAATAGTCTCCCATCTACTTTACTGCCATTTCTTCTTTCTTTTTATAAATATTTTATAGACTTACATTTGATAAAAAAACAAGTGAGAACTGACTTTCTGATTTATTTTAAGATGACAATCTCTAGTTTCATGCATTTGTCTGCAAATTGCCTGATCTGACTTTATCATTTTTATGACCAAAACTATTCTATTGTGTATCTATACCACATTTTCTTTATCCATTCATCCCCTGACAGACATCACAGTTTAGTTCATTGTGAACTGCACCACAATAGACACAGGTATGGAGGTGTCACAATAGTGTAATAACTTTAATCATTTTGGGAACATACTGAGGAACGATATAGGTGTATCAAGTGGTATCTCTAATTTTAGTGTTTTTAAAGAACCTCCACACTGACTTTTATATTGGCTCTATTTGTTTACATTCCCACTGACAGTGTAGGAAGTTTCCTTTTCTACCACATCTTCATCAGTGTGAATTTTTATGTTCCTAATGATAGCCATGCGATAAGATAGAATCTCAATGCAGCACTGGTTTGCATTTCTCTGATGGATAAAGGTGCTGAACATTTTCTAGTACATTTATGGGCCTTTTGTACTTTTTTGAGAAAACTCTTTATTTGCTTACTTATTAAGTGTTTGATGTTTTTTGAGTTCTTTATATATGGTGAATATTAATCCTCCACCAGAAAAGTAGTTTTAAAATATATTCTCTCATCCTGTGCAGAATCTATACATTCTGTTTATTATTTTCTTTGCTGTACAGAAGCCTTCTAATGAGGTGTAACTCTGTTAATCCTTGTCATTATTTCCTACACCATTGGAGTCCTTATCAACAAATCCTTGCCCATGCCTATGATGTGTTTCTTGCTACTTGCTTCCTGCATTTCAAAGTTTCACGTGTTACACTTGGGTCTTTTATTTATTTTGAATTCATTTTTTACAAGGTGAGGGATAGTGATTTAGTTCAATGCCTTTTATGTGGATGTTTGGTTTTCCCAGCACCATTTGTTTTAAAAAGATTTTTTTCCAAGTGTATTTTTGACCCTCTTATCAACAGTCAGTTGGCCGTAGCTACATGGATGTTTCTGAGCCATCTATTCTGCTCATTGATCTCTGTGCCTACTTTTGAGCCAGTACCATGTATGTTCGTTACTATGCCTTGTATATAATTTGAAATTGAACATTGTGATGTCTCCAGCCTTGCTTTATTTTTCTCAGAATTGTTCTGTCTATTCTGGCTCTTTTAGCTTGCCACGAGAATTTTGGGATGGTTTCCTCTAATTCTATAAGGAATACAGTAGTATTTTGATGGGAATGATATTGAATTGGTAGTTTACTTTTGGTATGTGGCCATTTTAACAATATTAATTCTGCCAATGCATGAACCAGGGAGCAAGGATAGTTGAATATATACAAAAGTGAATAAATGTACTATGCCTCATAAATAGAAATCAAATCATTCTCTGAAAAGATTCAGAAAAGGGCTTTGACAAAATTCAACAACCCCTCACGTAAAAACCCTAAAATACTAGGCATAAAAAGATCTTTCCTCCACATAGGAACAATTATATAGAACAAAACTACAGTTGACGTCATGTCAAATGAGGAAAACAGAAAACATGTCCTCTAAAATCAGGAAGGAGCCCAAGGTGTCCATTCTCATCACTCGTACTCAATTTAGTAATTGAAAATTTAGCGAGAGCAATTCCACATGAAAAATACATTAAAAGGTTGCAAATAAGAAAACAGGAAGTCAGATTATTTGTGTTTCCAAACACTATCATCTTTTATTTTGAAGACCCTAAAGTCTCCACGAACAGAGGTGTAGATATGAAAACAAATTCAGCAAATGTTCCAGCATATAATAGCTCCATAAAAAACAATAGCTTTCTTGTACACCAGTAATGAATCTACTAAGAAAGAAATCACAGAACAATTTCATCTAAAACAGCTTAAATAAAACTCCTGGAAATAAGGCTAACCAAGAGACTGAAGATCTCTACAATGAAAGTTACAGAACAATGTAAAAAGAATTGAGAAGACACTATTTATAGTTCTTTATAGCCTATACATTCAGACTCAAAGTGCTGGGTTGTGTAGTAATTGTATAATGAATTATTAAGGTATTGCTGATGTACTTTCCACCACAGAGGCACCATTTTAAATTCCCACCTTAGTGCATGAGGGTTCCAATCTTTTCACATCTCATTCAATGTTTTCTATTTCCATCGTTTAGCTTATAGCCATTCTGGTGCATGTGTATTGCAATTACATTGTGACTTTGATGTTCATTTCTCTAATCATAATGATATTAAGTAACACAGAACATTTTTATGTCTTCTGTGGTAGATGTCTCTTCAAATTCCTTGGCTTCTCATCACTGAATTATTTTTATGGCTGAACTATAAGATTTCTTTATATAGAACATTCTGAAGAACATGTTCTTTCTGCATAGAACATCCTGGACAGATATATAATTTGCAAAATTTTTCTCCTATTCTTAGATCCTATGTCCCTTTTTGATTGTTTTTGAAGGCAATCTTTTTAATTTTGATGGAATAGATGTAAAATATTTTTTCTTTATTGCTTTAGTTTGAGTTTAAAATCTTAGAATTTACTACCAGAGGTGAAACCATGAAAACTTATTGCCTTGATTTTTTTCTAAGGCTTGTTTAATTTTACACCATATTTTTAAGTGTTTTTAAAGTTTTAAGTTAGGTCTTCTACACAGTTGAAGGGGCAAGTTTATTCTCTTGAATGTCAGTATTCAGTTGTCCTAGCAGCTTTATTTTTAAAGAACACCACCCAAGTCAACTGACACAATGCCGTCCTCAAAACCCAACAAATCACATGCATATATATTTATACTTGGACTGTAAATTCTATTTCATTTATCTAATTGTCTTTCCTTGTGTCAGCACTACACTGTCTTCCTTTTCATACCTTGTGGCAAGTTTTGTTACTGGAAATCATGTGTCCTATAACTTCATTTTTCACTTTGAATTTCACTTGGACCCTTTGAAATGATTTAAAATATTGGGGACCAATGTTTGCCTCAAAGTTTTGGGCCGCTTAAAATTCCATATCATTATTAAAATCAAGTTGTCATGTTGTTCAAAGAAACCAGTTAGGACTCTGGCACATAATGCATTAAATCTACGGATGAGTTATAAGAGTGTTGACATTTTAATAATAATACATTCTTTAGTCCATGATGATAGGTTGTTTTGCCTATTCATCTCTATCCTCTTTAAGTTCAATAACATTTTGTAGTTTTTAGTGTATAAAACTTTTTCAAATTTATCATTATGCATTTTATTCTTTTATATTATTGTCAATGATTTTTTTTTCCTTTTGGATTTTTCCTTACAGTATATGGAAATACGACTTATTTTATATATTAAGCTTATATTCTGAAATGTAGCTGAATATATTAGCACTTATAATATGTAAAAAGTGTGAGAGAGGTAACCTTGTCTTTTACCTTATCTTGAGGATATCACTAAAGTATTACTGTCACGGTAGCTTTAAATTTCTGATGAATGTACTCTATTAGGTTGAGGGAATTTTTTGATTCCTAACATTGATTTTTTTCTTGTTGTTTTCATTGGTATATGTTTGTGAAGCCTAATATATTCATCATGGTGAATTGGTTCATACATATATTGCATCTCTACTTTATTTCCCTCTCTCCTCTTTCTCCCTCATCGCCAGACCCCTTTGATTTTTTTGAAAAACAGGAGTGTTGTGTTTTGTCAGATTTTTGCACATACAACACAATAGTGTTTCTTTTCTTTTTTTATATATTTCATACAAAGTATAATTCTAAGGTATATATTACCTAGCTAGGGTATATAAACATTTTTATATGTTGGTGGATTCAGGATGATAATATTTTGTTGAAGCTTTTCTTCCAGAAATATAAGATCTATTTCATCTTAGGTTTCATTTGCTGTGGTATCTTTGTTCATAATATTAGGGTAATATTGGCCTTATGAAAAGTTTGGGGAAGTGTTCATTCCTGTATTTCAGAAATGTTTCTGAATAATTCCTGTTAGTTCTTTAAATATTTTTTAAAGTGCACTATTGGAACCATCTGTGTCTGAGCTTTGCTTTGTAGATAGTTCTTGATTTTTAATTCCACCTCATTGCATAAGTACCTGAATAGTGTGTACTCATATTTCTTTTTGAGTACATTTCCGTTAATTCATGTTTTTCTCTGTGTTCATTTAATGTTATATTATTTTTATCATTGTTCTAATAATCCAATTGTTAATAGAATTCCTCTAGAGTCCTCTCTATTTTTTTAACTGATAGAATTTTCTTTTGAAATTTTTATTCTTTGTTAGTATTTGTTTGCAGTATATAGTGATTAGATTCTTTGTGAGGAATTCATATATGTGCATAATATCTCTCAATTTTTTGTTCCCTGTTCCTCCCCTCTCTCCTTCATCTCTTGATTCCCTTCCCATTTGAAAATGATCTTTTTTTATTTCCTGTTATCTATACTTTAGTTTGCTCTTTACTTATATTCTGGATTTCTCATAGGAGAGAAAACATGCAATATTTAAGCTCCTGTGTCTGATTTATTTAATTTGACATTATGGTGTCAAGGTGCATTAATTTTAATGTACTTTACATCTGCTTTTTTACTTTGGATGCTAGTAATTTCGGTCATTTCTTTTTACTTCTGGATAAGTATAGGCAACATACTGCTAATTTTGTTGATATTTTCAAAGTGCTTTTAGTTTTCACTAATTTCCCCACTTGTGTTTTCTTTTTTGTTTCCTTAGATACCGGTATATTCTGTAATATTTTCTTGCTTCTGTTTGCATAGAATCACTTGCTGTTTTTACTTTAGTGAGCTATAGTGTTGGTTATTAATTGGAGGTTTCTATAACTCAATAGTTATAATTTTCCCTCTGAGCTCTGATAATTATTTTCATTTTTCCAATTATGTTGATATTTAAAAGTCATATTAATTTTCATTAATTTCTTCAATTGTGTTTTCTTTTTTAATTTCATGAAATTCCAGTGTGGTATTCAATACTTTCTTCCTTCTGTTTGCTTAGTTTCGTCTTCTGTGTTTTTAATGATCTCTGGTGTTGTTTGATTATTAATTGGAGACCTCCACTACTCAATAGCTATAACTTTCCCTCTGTGCTCTGCTTTTTATTCTCATACATTTGTTTTATTCTTCATTTTTTAATCTCACCCAGTTTGTCACAAACCTTTATATTTTTTCTTTTATCCATCGATTTCTGTGTTTTTTATTCGTTTTCATATACTTGTGAACTTTTCAATTATTTCTACCTGGTTTCTTTGTATGATAGTCAAGAAACATATCCTGCATTTGTTCTACCCTGACTTTTTCTTGAGCAGCATGATTAGTTATAGCACCAGCTTAAAGCCTGATTTGTGGAAAGCAACTGTTTTACCAATATACAAAAGGGTAAGAGCTCAAGGTACTCAGTCCTGCTCCCTTGATCAAATCAGATGGGGCCACTGATGACACTGCTTTACTGATGGCCCTCTGTGATGGGCCTTTGCTCAGACAGTAACCTGCAGCCCAAAGAAAAGCCACAGAAGGAAGGACCCCCACAAGAACCTTGGTAATTTACTAATCTGAGTGGTATATGAATGTAGTTTCTCCAGGTAAACTTCGCATTTTCAGTGTTTCCTTTTGTCTTTCTCCTGTAGTATTTTTTCCCTTCCTTATACCAGTGTTGGATGCATTAAATATATCTGTGTTTCCAAGAGATGTTACTGATTTTTTAAAACAATCTATTGAAAGGATGAAAGAAAATCGCCTCAAAGAAAAACAAAAGGTAAAATATGGTGGCATTTGTATGTGGGTGTTCACTTGTTTACAATGTATTGGACTGTAGCTGTGTAACTTCTTCTTTCTTGCTCCCACCCCCTCCCTTCTTTGGTCTCTCTCTTCTTCCTTCTGGTTCTCTCTCTCTCTCTCTCTCTCTCTCTCTCTCTCTCTCTCTCTCTCTCTCTGTTTCCCTGTCTTCCTCTTTCCCTCTCTTTTCCCTTCCTCCCTCCCTTTGTTCTCATTCTCCTCCAGAATTTTTATTTTTCATTGTGAGAAGAATCTCACTAAATCACTAAATGTCACAGGCTCATCTCAAATTTTCAACCTTTCTATCTCAGCCTTCCAAAGTGCTGGGTTTATAGATGTTCACCACCATGCCTAATTTATACATGCAATTTCTGTACATTTCTGTATCATCTTATGCCATGTACAGTAACTTAGTAACCTAAGCGACTATAAATATTATGTCATAAATATAAGATTAATAATATCTACAAGAACAAAAATAGAGAAGTGTACTTAGAGAAGGAGGGAAGAGGGAGGGACTAAAAAGGAATCAAGTATTATGTACCCACTCTCTGGGATGATTGTAAACTGCATGCACTACAAACATGTATTAATAAAAATATATATAAAGTTAGATAGAGAACTCTAAAAGAAAGAGAGCTCTCACATTTTGGGGAGACTGCAAAGTGAATCAGGGAGAAAGTATTTAAAATTAAATGACATGACAACTAGTCTGTCATGGCATGCATATATGTTGCGATTAATCTTCACAAAATTCCAGAAACAGGAAAACTTGCACAATGTTGGAGGGAATGTAAATTAGAAGAGTCCTTACTAAAATCATACACAGATTTCTTAAACTATTAATAAGAAAATTATCACATTATCCAGCAATTATCCTACCGAGTATATATTCAAAGAAAATGCAAGCAGTACACTGAAAGGACATTTTCACTCCATGTTTCCAGCAACACTATTTCTAAAAGATTTTATTGACACATAAGAATTGTATGTTGTATTGTCATACATCATTACAGCATTGTTCTTAATATCCAAGAAATAAAAACAACCTAAGTATGTATCAGCTCATAAATGCATAAAGAAATTGTAATACAAATACAAATTGCTTTTTGAAAATCCTCCTGAACATGTTTAGAACAACTCTCATTCTCTCAGCGTTCCCATAATTAGATTTTGGCAGCCACTTCTGCTGTTATACGTGCCTGCTCTGGATAAAGTCCAAAATGTTAATCTTTTGTTCTCCTGGCTTAATTCTTAATCAGTTACCAGTAGATTAATCTGCCATTTCTATGGCTTATGAGCAGGTTTTAGGGATTTATCTTGAAATATGCCAGCTATTAAAAAAGACTAGCCATTCAAGAGTGAATTTCCACCACTTAAAACATGGATAGGACAGGAGATTGTTATGTTAAGTGAATTAAGCCACCCACAAATGACAAGTATTATATGTGCTTATTCATATGTGGAATTTTAAACATGTTGATCTCATAGAAGTTAAGGATGGAAGTGTGATTACCACAGCACAAGAAGAGTTGGGGAAGGGAGAAAAATATTGATATGTGAGTTCCAAGTTAGGTTAAATAAAATCCAGAAGTTCTCATATGCTATTGTACAGTAGGTTGGCTATAGATAAATATACTTTACTACATAGTTTTATAGCTAGAAGAAAGGATTCTGATAGTTTTCACCATAAACTATGAATATGCTGCATCCAATGCAGCTCTCAATGTTCCCAGGGAAAAATAATGTACCAAGAGCATCTTTAGTGAGAAAACCTTAATGTACTCTTCTAGAAAACTTCACCTTTGGACCAATGACCAAAATATTGGGAGTGTCTCCCAAGAGACTATGGAGGTCATTAGGGGCACCTTATTAATGAGTAAAGGCTGGCCACTCCTCTACTCACCAATTGGAGTCCTGTCCAAAAATCTCTCCCCATCCTAAGGGATTTTTAATTATCCTAATTTTTGATGGCCTATGAGAAAAACAAATGTGATATCATTTTAACCAGCTGGTAACCCAGGTGAGACATGCTTTTAAGTCTAGAACCTAAATTGTAGTATGAACAAATGAACCAAAAATGTAAAAGAGAAAAGGAAAGAGAAAAATTTCTGAGCTTGAATAAACCAGGAACAACTTTTCACAGATATGACAAAGACAATTTTAATAGACTGGACAAGCAGACAAACATTTCACAAAATCAGAGCGCATTCAAGTACATGTTTTATTTTCCCCTTCTTGTTTTACTCTTTTCTCTCGTTCCAGTTGCTCTTTACTTTTGAGCCGTTTCCTTTCACTTCACAATGTCTATCATACCTCCTAATTTTTATTCACTCTTTCAGGATCTTACACTAGTGAGACAATATATGGTTTAAACATGCAGATCTAATTTATTTTACTTATGAGTATGGTCTCTAGTTGTGAACATTTAGCTATAAAAGCCTCGAGTTTATCTTTCCTTATAGCTGAATAATATTCCATTATATAAAAATGCCACAATTTTTTATGCAGGGTAGCTAATATAGATGTACTACTAATTTCTATCACTTTATTGAAAGGAATAGTTAATGATTAATTATTTGGTCAATCTTGCATGTCTATATTTGTTTTCCTGAGTAACCACATTGAAGTTATCCTTTTTTTTTTTTCTTGCGGTACTGGGGATCGAACTCAGGACCCTGCACTTGCTAGGCAAGCGCTTATTCCACTGAGCTATATCCCCAGCCCTGAAGTTATCAATAGGTAATACAACAACCATTGTTAATTCCCTGTCACCTCGTTTAAAATTCAGTATTGCTTGTACTGTTCTTGTGCTACTTTGTAAGTGGTTGTCTGTTTGTTAATATGTTTTTGTTCTTTTACTTTTAAAAAAAAGAAAACAAATACATTTTTGACCAAATTGAATTATGCTAACTCTTTTACAACTTTAGAAATTTATAATTATAAAGAGAGTAACCTGATTTTATTGTTTGTCAATTAGCAGGAATCTCTTATCAGCAGAATTTGAGAAGAATGCAATATTTCTCTGATCTATAATTGATGCATAATTCTATTCTGTCTTAAGAATACTGGTAACTTTTAGCTCAGTTATTTCCATATGTTCTCTTTCCTATTCAGATCTTTGATTCCCATTTTGGTTACTAACCCCTGGGCATTCCGGGACAATTCCTTCAATAGGCCCCAGGTCACACCTACCCTCATCCTCATCTATTGATCTTTAAGAGCAGGCTTCAAGGTATCCTTGTCATAGGACTGTCCATCAGCTTTTTGAAAGGTAGAATCAACTTCTCCAGATCTGGGTTCATGATATGACTAGACGTCATACTCTAGAAAAACACAAGCATATCTTCAACAACAAGTTAGCCTTTTTGGCTTTACCTGATTGAATTGTAATAGTATGCATTGCCAAGTAAGGTAGAGGGATTGATTCCCCCTTTTGTTTTTGTAATTGAATTTTGAGCCTTAGAGAGACCTAGTTTAACTTTATCTAAGGCAGTTTAGCTTTAGATATAAGGTATAAGAGCTCCTAGAGAGGTGGGGACTGGATCCCCCTTGAGAATGTCACAGAGAGGGCCTAGATCAGGAATAGTTAGCTTAAGAGCTAGGTGAAGCCAATTAATACTTTAAGCCAAGTCAAGCCTGAAGACCAGGTAGGGTTGATCTGAACAGTTTGGAGTATCATATATCTTTGTTGGATAAGGTGGCCCAAATATGAAAGTGATGTCTTAGACTGTACCATTTTGGAGGCTGCCACTAGGCCTGCTATTATTTAAATAGGATGCTACAATTAAGTCACTATTTAAATTTCAGTGTTTTCAGATTATACTTTAAACCTTTATACCTGTTTGTAAAATACCAAAGCTTTCCTACACCAAATAAATTCAGGAATGCCCACCTCCACATAAAAACAAAAGCAAACACACACAAAGAAAATTTTAAGACAAAGTTTAACAACCATAAACCACACAACCAAAAAAGGAAAACAGGCAATCAAACTTTATAGGAATCAACAGAACACAAAGGACTTATAAGAACTTTAAAATCAGTAGCAATATTTTGTACACAATATTAAGAAGACCGTAATTAAAGTAAGACAGTTTTATTACCTATATAATTTAAAATGAGGAAATTTTTTACTATAACTCTAAAAGACCAAAGTTATCACTGAAATATACATTTCTTGGACAAGGAGCAAAGTTTTCATTTATGGAAATTATGTTCTTTTAAGTAAACTTTTAAAATACCCCCATTAATGTAAATCTTTGGAAATAATGTAAATATTGGGAAAAAATGATTTTTTGAACTAAAGGAAAAACCTATTTTATCTTGAGAATGAAAAGGGATAGTACAAAAAAAAGTCTTTTAAATCAATCACCTTGAAGGAAAAATATAAAGGCTTCTTTTAGTGCCAGTTGTAATGGAGTGAGAAAAAACAGCTCTATTCCCTATGAGGGAAAAGTTCCAAGCTGTGACTCAATGAAGTTTTGAAAAGGCTGTAGAGGACTCAGGGGAAGATGGCGACCAGGTGAGCAGCAAGGGAGCGAACCTCCTTAATAAACACCGCCAGCTCGAGACAGACTTGGCGAGCGTGAATGCCGGGACCTCGGCTGGGAAGTTTAAACTGGGCGTATTTCTCTGAGATGCCGGGGGAGATGTGGTAGGGCGGACCAGGCTGCCGGGGCGAGACGTGGGAAAGCCCCAGACGC
>PVLD010023040.1:0-28180 GCA_004027595.1 Dinomys branickii | reverse complement strand
TTTCTAATTGAATTGTTCTCTGTACCTCTGAGTGGAGATTTTTTTGGTGTCACATGTTTCATTTGTGTCTCCAATGCCACTCTGTTTATTCTACTGCTGCTTTTTTTTTTTTTTTTTTTTTTTAGTAGAAGTTGGCCTTCTACTTATAGCAACCCTCCTGCCTCAGCCTCTCAAATGCTGGGATTACAAGGCTGGCGCCACCACCCCCAGGTTGTTTTTAAATTAAGTGCATTGGTCATTGTAGGTGTCCGTAATTCGTGCTGGGCATCGGCCCCTGTACGTGAGGAAACGTGGCTCTTTTTCTCCCACCCCCTCCCCCTCCTCCCCTCCCCCCTCCTCATCTACAGAAGTTCTCGTTCCCCCTTCTGTTAGCCGTTTTGTCTTGTCCTGTGTCTCCTTTGCCCCTCCTCCCTCCGGGGAGCCCCTTCCCATTTGAACATTTTCTTCTCGTTTCCCAGCGTCTGTTACGCATTTTGGTCCTTACGTATGCTTTGGGTTTATCTCACCAGAGAAGTAATGCTGTATTTAAACATGTGTGTCTGATGTATTTCACTTTGGAGTTTGGTCTCAAGGTGCAGGACTTAGGTAGAAATGTCTGAAGCTTACCCTTCACAGCAGAGTAGTGCTCCATTGTATAAAACCCACATCTTTATCCATTCATCAGCTGATGGGCAGTTTGAACTGTTTCCAAGATTTAGCTGTTACACACTGTGCTGCTAAACATGGGTGTGCATATATCACTGGGGTATGGTGCTTTTAATTGTTTTGGGACAATACCAAGAAGGGGAATAGCTGGGTCATATGGAACCTCTAGTTACAGTTTTTTGCGGAATCTTCACTCTGATTTCCATAGTAGTTGCACCAACCTACACTCCCTCCAGCAGTGGAGAAGGGTTCATTTTCCTCACAGCCCCACCAGCATTTTTTATTGGTTGATTTCTTGATGGTAGACATTCTTTCTACACTCCTGGATTTTGGCTTTTTTTTTTTTTTTTTTTTTTTTAGACAGGGTGTTGGCAACCCTTCTGCCTCAGCCTCCTGAATACTGTGATTACAGGCATGCACCACCACACTCAGCTCCTCCCCTATTAAAGCCACATGTTAAAATGTGTAACAGAATGAGGAAGGGCAGAGCAAGGTGAGGCCTTTTCTAGAAGCAGAAGTTAGATAACAGGAACAGAAGCAGGGAAGGAATGTCCAGACTGCCTGCTGCGCCACTCCAGGGATGCACAGAGTGGGGAGGAGTCTGGGGGCTGAGATGAGTAAGGCCAAAGAATAAATGTTGACTTAGTGACTCATTAACTTCTTTTGACCAAGTGTAATCTAGCAAATGTTGAACAGTCCCGAGCAGTTTATGTTTATCAGCGTTGTTTAAGCTTTACAACAAGCCTATAAAGTAGGTATTGCCACTATTCTGATACTCTTCAGATTTTTCACATTTTTGTGTCTGAAAGCTTAGCTGTTGGGCAGACAGTGTTCTGACATATTTTGACCACATCCCTTATGAGAAATATATTTAATGTTTTACGTACATGTGACACAGCGTGCATACACAGGCACGTGTATGTGACAAAAAGCATAACCTTTGCTCTTGCTGTAATACATAGTAATGTCGCCATTTTAGTCATTTTTTTTTTTAAATGATAGTTTAGGCCTATGAAATTGATAGCAAAACTCCCGGATTGTAAACCACTGTGGGAAAACACAGTGTGTTGCTTGCCCTGGGTAGTTGTGCAGACACAACCTGACACACAATTGAGGCAGCACCTTCTCCGTCTCTGCACACTTGTTCATGCTTAACTAGAGTCAAAATGCTATCATTCACTTAGGAATTTTAAGGAATCTCTGCCTGTACAAGGCTAGTAGCAAACTGTCGAATGACCTCAGATACGAATGCTCCAGTGAGAGAGCTGTGGTGGCTCTGGGGTGGAGGCTGAGTTATTTCATCCGGGCCTCAGAGCCACCTCTGTTCAGCCTGCGCCAGGCGCTCCCTCAGGATAGTCCAGTCCATTTCTGGCTACCTGGAGCTTTGGTAGATAGAGCTGAAATTTGCCTCCCCTGTATCTTTCCTGTCTTCATCCTCATTGCATCCCATGTAGAAATTTGGAGGTATCTGAAGATAACTTGTGTGATGGCCCTGCCGTCGGAGTCCCCTGAGGGGGCACAGGAGGCGCCACAGGTGCTCTGGCTTCTTGCTGACCCTTCTCGTGCCCATCCCTGAAACAGAACCTGATGCACTGCACAGCGTTTGCCACGGCAGATGAGTACCATTTGGGAAATCTATCTCAGGACCTGGCCTCCTGCGGATACATGGAAGTGACAAGCTTGCCTACAGGTACTTCCACGTGGCCCGACAGCCAAGTGTGTTACCACATACTGGAAATGATTGTGCTGTGACGCTGTCTTAGTTAAGTATGCATTTACTTGCATCTCTTTTTTTCTGTTGATTGTATCCTGAGGTGTCAAATGTTAATGTAAATGACTTATAAAGAAACTAAATGTATTTATATAGAATTTAGTTCTCAGATTAAAACTGATACAATTTAATTTTCAAAGAATCACTAAGGCTAGGCATGGTGATGCATGCCTGTAATCCCAGCACTCAGGAGGCTAAAGCAGATGGATCGCCATGAGTTCAAGGCCAGCCTGAACTACGCAGTGAGACCCTGTCTCAAAAAAACAGCAAAAGAATCACTATTACTTGGGAACATGAAGAATCATGTGTGCTAATCAGCTTTCACAAGGCAAGGTTTACCTTGACTCACAGTTGGGAAGGTTTGGTCCATGATCACTTTTGGGCCTGTGGCAAGGCAGCAGTCAAGTGGGAGCACAGAGTAGAGCCAGGAAGCAAACAGGAAGAGGAGGAGCCTGTACCTCTCCGGTGACCTCATTTCCTCCCACTATGCCCTGTCTCCATGGTCCCACCACATCCTAGCAGTGCCATGGGCTGAGGATCAAACCTTTTCATTAACATATGGGCTTTTGGAGAACATTTACCCGGACTATAGCACCAAACTACTTCTCTTTCACATTCAAAGGTTTCCCTGGTATTATGGAACCATGAAATTAATAGAAATGGGGATCCTCTAAAAAGAAATTTACCAGCCCAGAACTTTAAATCTGACTGAATTATTTAAAAGATGAACACAATGACTTTAAGAAAGAAGAAAATTAAACTTAACTGGATTTTAGGCTAACACTAGGAAAGATTCTTGAGCAATTAGTGTACTTTACATTAATAAGTAACTTACGACATTTGGTGAGAGAAAATTTTTACAGTAAATCTCAACATAGCCCAGTATCCAGAAAATGTACCAGTTTGCCTTAGAGTAGTCAAAACAGCAAGATGCAAACCTCCCTGCTACAGGGAAAATCCTCTATGAAGACTCAGTGACCCCACAGACAGTTGAAGTCTCCTTGTGCTTTTTTGTCCTTGAGGATCTGAACGGACTGTGCCACCTGATAACAAACACAAAGAGTTTGACTTGGAAAACAGCTGTGTCCAGGGCCCCCAAGATCAGTATAGTGAGGGCTACCTCACGGGCGCTGCAGGCTGGCAGGAGTACAGCTCTGGCACTGCAGAGGTGAGGGCTCATAGCCCGGGGGCATTTGGGTTTTTAGTTTAGGGGACCCCGTTCAGAACCTTGCACCCTAGCCATACTTTGCATTTTGCTTTTGTTGCTTTTGGCTAGATAAGCAAACTGACCTGCATAGGATATAGCACTTAGGCAAGATAGAGTTCACCCTGATAGAGTGGTTTAGGGTTTGGTCTCTATTCCTCCAGCCCCCCGTCTCTACCAAGAGTCTGAGGCTTTGAGGTTCCTGACGTTACATTAAGAACAGCGAGGCATGGCAGCACACCTGTAACCCCAGCCACTCACAGGGCTGAGGCAGGAGGGCTAAAGCTCAAGGCCCAGCCTCAAAGTGAAAAGTGAAATCACGTGAGGATGAGCCCCATGCTAGCACATCCTGAGTTAACTGGGAGAAAAAGTTGTGTATAACTTTTTACACGTTGACAGTTATATCTTAATTAATTGATATATTAACATCTTTATAGTTTACATCATAGAACATTTATATAAGAAATATTATTTCACTGTTAAGCAGTTGCTTATTAATGTATATTGTTGTACATTTGATCATCTTTTTTTGCTGTACTGGGGATCAAACTCAGGACCTTGAGCTTGCCAGGCAGGCGCTTGTGCCACTGAGCTGTATCCCCAGCCCCTTGATAATGTTTAGATTTAGAATTTCTAAGTATGTTTGGAAATGGTAGGCATCTTTTTTTTTTTTTTTTTTTTCTTTTTTGTCTTCTTAAGACAAGGCCTCACTATGCAGTTCAGGCTGGCCTTGAACTCACTGTGTAGCACAGGCTGGCCTCAAATTTGCAGCAATCCTCCTGCCTCAGCCTCCATAGTGCTGGGATTACAAATGTGCATCAACACACCCAGGTGACATCTTTATTTCTGTATATTTTCTTTTGTTCCCAACTTTATACAATATGAGTTAATTCAATAGAATGAGTAGTTTGGGAATATTAGAACTATCATAAAGTGGTATGTTAAGAAAGAGCATAATTTATTTTAAATTAATTTTGTAGGAAGTTGTTTAATTCTTAAACCTTGGTTGTACTAGACCTAACACTGACATTTGTTAACTAGACCAGGAGCTACTGAATCCAAGTGGGTGTGAAGGAGCAATTACGAACAGTCCTCCTGGCACTGTCACAGCACACTATGAGGGATGCTTTAGGGGTGTCATTTGTTACGTGTTTTTTTCATTTTCATATCTTAAATCCCTTGTCTAGTACAGTAGGAAGTTGGAGATTAGAGAGTGTTTTGTGGTATGTACAATGACATAAGTATTTCATTAAAATAAGATTTTATATCATCCTGTGATACGGTTTTTATTGATTTATTTTAAATCACAGATGCAGCAAATATTTTGGTGATGGGTGTGGAAAGCTCTGCAAAAGAAGGTGACCCAGGAACAATATTCTTCTTCAGGTGAGACAGGGAAGAGAAGTCCCCCTGGAGGAAGGCTTGTGACCAGGTCACTGTGGTCTCTTCATAGTGTGAGCGCAACTTCCAGTCTGTGTGGTCAGAATTTACGTGGTTCTGCGTTACACGTTCATCTGATTCTTGGCAGGTTTAGAGACTGGTAAATCCTTTTAAAAATATTTTGCAAGTTAATACTATAGTCTTCCCGTGGCCTATCACCCCTGGTAAAAATGGACTCATGGACTGAGCTTGGTAAAGCATCTGCATCCTACTCAGCCGTGGCCCCTTCCCGGGCACGTGCCCCCCCCCATTCTTCCTAGCCATCTTGTCGCTCTTCTTCTTGCCCTGGCGCAGATTTCCCATAAAGTTCCAGCTCACCTACCTCTCTGGAGATCGCATACTGGATCTCTAGAGAGATCACACCGTGTACTGAGTTTGTTTGCAGACTGGTGTGCTACCAACAGGCACTACCGGAGGCAGGTGCTGCTGTGCTCATCACACTCAGGGAACCTCTGCTCTTTTCATTGCGCAGCCGTAGTCCTGGACTGATGCACCTAAGTGGCAGAACAGAAACACATGGGCCATCCCTTGGGATCCAGACGTTAAGCCGGGCGCAGTGGCAGACACCTGCGGTTCTGTGTGGAAGCTGAGGCGGGAGTTCACAACCAACCGAGGCAACATAGTGCAACTCTGACTCCAAAAAAAAGCCCCAAGCATTGTCATATTTTTGTGCCTTAGTCCCTACAGCTAGTGTAAAGTAGAAGCCACACCTTTGTTACTATGGATGCCTACCTCCTCTTTGGCCCTAACTTTAAGTAAAGTGAAGTGTGTGATACTTTATCCACTTAGAAAAGTAGTATCCGTCTGTCTCAAGGGATAAGTCAGAATTTTTGAGCACTTCAGCTGTCTAATAGCAATATGATGTAAGCCTCGTATGTAATGATACATTTCCTAGCCAGCACGTTCTTAAAAATAAAAAGGTGAAGTTAATTATGGACAATATGAATAATCATGTCATGCTGCCTGAATTGAATTCCATGTATTTTATCTAGCCCAAAAATTCATCATTTCTGCATGTGATCAGCAGCGAGACTTTCCTTTCTCCTTTCCACCCTAGTGTTTGAAATCCACTTCAAGTTGTAGTACACTTACATGCACCTGTAACTGGCCCCAGGCGTGAGACTCAAGTGCCCTGTCGCCACAGGTGGCTTCTCAGCACCCTGGAGCCCCGCATGGCCCTAGGTGGAGGGTGCGCGAATCGCTGGCTCACTGCCGCCCCCGAGTGGTTATCTGAACCGAGCCCCTCCTGACCGGCTGCACCCGCAGGCTGTCTGCTTCCTCCCTGCCTGTGCGCCCCTCCTCCCACCGGTTTATTCGACTCAGTGGTCACAGGCTGTCTTCAGTGGGCAGCTCCCATCAGGACAGTCTCTGCCTAGAATTCCATGGACTCCAGCCGGGCCTGAACTCAGAGCCTTCAGGCTTAACTACATCCACAGTGCCCCCAACCCCCCTTACTAAATTGCTGATTTACACAGCTTGGCCTCAAACTTGCACTCAAGCCTGCCTCGGCCTCCCAGGGTACTGGGACTCACAGATGTGCCTCCTCCCCACCCATCTGCCTGCCTCTTTAACCTGACTGCTCACCCGTTAGCACATGTGAGCCTGGCAAGGCCTGGCTGTTGGTTCTGAGACACTGCCCTCCTTCTGCCTCCTCCTCCTCCTCCTCTTCCTCTTCCTCGGGTGTGTGCGGATCCTTCCGCTGAATTCTCTCATTTCCTCACTGGCCGGCGCGGCAGCTCCTTCAGGGGCTGGGACATTCCGCATCCCATAGTGCGCTCTGCTGCCCCCTCACGCCTGCTTACGCCCCACTGTAAATAAGGTTGCGGTGTCAGCCTCCCACGGCCGAGCTCCTGGGGGTGGGAACCAGGTCCTACTCCCCTTTCATCCCAAATACTGAAGTAAGCACAGCCCCACATAGCCACTGAGCACTTCAGGAAATGTAGAAGGACTGATACAGGTCATCCTCCAGGCGCCCTTCACCGCTCTAGCACAGTTACGCCCGGGCCTAACGCCCCTTACTTACTACCTAGACAGCTGTACATGTCGGACTTCAGAGATGAACCCAAGTTGATTCAGTGTTCAGACTTTAAATTCTGTCACAGTCAGGATCGATTCAGAAGGCCTCAAGTGGCTTAATTATAGGTGTCCTAAGTGCTGCAGGAGGAAGCTTTATTCCACAGCAGTTAAAAATGTGATCCTTCGCTGTGAGTTTGAGGCCAGCCTGAACTGCGTAAGTGAGACCCTCTCAAAAAGACCAAAGGGAAAAAAAAGCCTTTGTTCCTTCCCATGGCAGAGTCTGCCTAGTGAGCGCTAAGGTGGGGTTCTCAGGGCTTCCCCTGATTTGGGGTGAATGATGTAGCTCCTTGGTAACACACTTGCCTGGTACCTGCCTGAGGCCCTGGGTTTGATCCTCAGCACCCCCACCCGAAAACTTTTCCTCACTCTTGATTTTCATACATCAGAGCTCAGCTAGACATAGATGGCATCTAGGAAACCTGAAGCCGGACAGTGTCACAGTAATGGCTGCCTATTCCCCAATTCCTGTGAGAAACCGTGGAGTTTTGAGAAATCCGGCTTTATCAAGAATCAGAAAGTAGCTCTTATTTTAGAAGTCCATCAAATTATCTAGTTGGTCAATAAACATTTATTCTGGATGTTATCTGCACATGACTTTCTATATGACCCTCAAGGGTGCATTAACTGTTAATCTTTTTAATCAGGGAAGGAGCTGCTGTGTTTTGGAATGTGAAAGACAAAACTGTAAGTATAAATAAAGTGTAAAAGTATTAAAATACAGTTTTCTAAGACTAAATTGTTAACTAGCACTCTAGTTTGAGATATTGGAAGATAAGTTAATTTATTTGCTATGCATTATGTGATATTTATCCTATTAGTTTCATCTTCTAAAGTATATTGTGGCTTTTTTTTTTTTGAGATAAGGTCTTGCTATACAGTTCAGGCTGGCCTTGAACTTACTTCGTAGCTCAGGCTGGTCTTGAACTTGCAGTGATCTCCTGCCTCAGCCTCCCAAGTGCTTGGATTTACAGGCATGTGCCACCATACCTGGCTTGGTTTTTTAAAAAATATTCTATATTTTTTATTTTCTGGATGCACACTGATTTGTGAAGAGCCCAAACCATCCCGACAACACTACAAAAACAGAGTTATGTTTGCATATTATAGTGTACAAAGTGAATAACATGTGCACACTCTATCAGAAACATTTTAGATCAAATTTTCTGGAACATACCACTTACAGGAAATACTCTCTTTAATATCCAAATCAGGATTTGTAATACAACTGTTTTAGAGGGAGTTTGGAATTACATCAAAGCTTTATATTTAACCCAGCAATTTTACACTTAGAAAACTGTCCCAATAGCTTGAGCATGGTAGTGCACACCTGTAATCGTAGCACTTGGGAGGCTGAGGCAAGAGGATTGCCTTGAGTTCAAGGCCAGCCTGGGCTACACAGTAAGATCTTGTCTCAAAAACAAAAACAGTTATCGAAAGGAGCTAATCATAGTTATGCATGGTAAATTATATACAGAAATGTGCATCAAAGTGCTTTTTACACTAGAAAAAATTAGAAATCACTAAGATATAAGAACCATAATATCAGAGGTAGTTAAAATATGTGCTTCATATAATTCCAATTTTACTCAAAAAGAAATCAGTATGTATTGAGTAGGTAAAGAATTATAGGGAAAAAAAAGAATTATGGGGAAAAGGAAAAATAAATATAAGAAGGTAAAAAATGTCTTAAGTTGCGAAGATCTGAAAGGCTAAAAATGCTCTGTGAGGTTTATGTTTTTGTTTCGTTTCGTAGTGCTGGGTCTTGAACGTAGGACCTTCACACTGAGTTACATCTCCAGCCTTTTTTTCTTTTTCTTTTTTTTTTGAGATAGCATCAGATTCACAGCAATCCTCCTGCCTCAGCCTCTCAAGTGCTGGAATTACAGATGTGTGCCACCATACTGTAGCAGCCCTTTATTTTTCTTTTTCTTTGAGATAGGGTCTCACTAAGTCACTAAGGTTCCCAGGCTGGGCACAAATTTGCAGCCCTCCTTCCTCACCCACCTAACGTGCTGGAATTGTAGGCATGCACCACCACACCCCTTACCCTATAGTTTTTATGACTGCTGTCATAAATGTTTGATTTTAAAATTAGAAAAATGGTTTTGGAGAGCAGTTTAGCAATATATATCAAAATTATAAGCATACATGTCTTTTTTCTTTTCTTTTCTTATTAGAGAATAAGAATAGTGCTGGGGCTCAAACCCACGGCCTCATACAAGCTAGGAGCACTGTACCTTTGAGCTGTAGCCTGCCCCACCTACCTACAGGTCTAGCAGTTCCTGAGAACTGTTCTCACGAGGCCTGAAGATGCACGCATGAGGGTGGTGTACCAGGCAGGTACCGTCCATGTGGCTGGACAGGTAGTATGGTTAAGTGAACTGCAGCTTCTCCACTAAGAATAGCACTGAGAACGTTCATATGTGTCCTGTGATCCCACTTCATACAAAGGCGAGTGCATACATGTACTCATGTGGAAGGGCATGTGCCAAGTTTACGCTCAATTAACTCTGAGCAGCAGGATTTCAGGTGAGCAGAGAGAAAGTAATTTGTGTGGAGTTATATGTTGCTTAGATCTTTACAAGTATTTGCCGGTACAATTTTTAGGGATTTAACGAACATAAACCATATGACTAGTGATTTTCTTTGGCTGGTAGAATAATGAAAATTCATGCTCATCTATATTTTCCACCTGCAAAAACAAACGGCCATGTCGTCCTGGTCAGTGTAATGTTACCATGAGTTTGCTTTTTCCCGACAAACTGAGCAACAGAAAACATGCTTTGTTACAAGCATCAGCCCTACAGCGTGTTTGCACTGAGTACATTGGTCTTCATGTCAGGTGTTCTCTTTTTTCCAGATGAAGCACGTGATGCAGATCCTAGGGAGACATGAAATTCAGCCATATGAAGTTGCACTGGTCCATTGGGAAAATGAAGAGCTTAACTACGTGAAAATAGAGTAAGCGACTCTATCAAATTTGAAAAGCATACTTGGAAAAAACTAGGTAAAGCAGTAGAAGAAATAAACTGTTTATGAATGTGGGGACTAATTTTAAGGAAAAAGGTATTGCTATATGTAAAAAGGCTGTCATATAATAAACATTAGAGGAATACAAGCAACTTTTAGCATGTCAGGGTAGCCACAAATTAAGTAGATAGTATAACCCCAGAATTCAAAGTTTATGTTTTCTTTTTCTTCCTTTTTTTTTCCCCCACCTTTTTTGAAATAAGGTCTCGATATGTAGTTGCAGGCTGGCCCTGAACTCACAGCATCCGCCTGCCTCAGCCTCCCAAGTGCTGGGATTACAGGCGTGCGCCACCGTGCTGGCTCACTGTGCCTTCTTGTTTCTTTGGGGTTTTTTTGGTACCGGGAATTGAACTCAGGACCTTGCACTTGCTGGGCAGGTGCCGCACGCTGAGCTACCTCCCCGGCCTGTTATTGTTTCTAATATTTGTTCTTTTTTTTTTTTTTTTTGCGGTACCGGGGATTGAACTCAGGACCTTGTGCTTGCCAGGCAAGCACTTATTCCACTGAGCTATATCCCCAGCCCTCTAATATTTGTTCTATGAAATTACTAATATTGAACCATCCTTCTATTGAATATTTAGTTGTTTTCCTAATTTTTTTCATTGAACAATTCACCATAAAAAGTTTTCTGTATATAAATTATTTGTTTTGGTGTTTTGAGACAGGGTCTTGCTATGTGGTTCAGGCTGGCCTTGAACTATGTAGCCAAGGCTGGCTTCAAACCCTCAGCAGTCCTCCTGCCTCAGCCTCCTGAATGCTGGGATTACAGGCATGCACCACCTTCTTACACAAATTATTCTCTACATCTTTAATTTCCATGGGATAAACTTCTAGAAACTGAGTTAGTTCCATCAAAGAGTATGAGAAAGTTTATATAATTATATATATATAATCTCAAAATGACCTTGAGAAAGGGCCTAAGGCTTAGTTTTCCAAAAGAGAAATTTAAAGTAGCTTTTAGTTGGTGCACACCTCTGATTCCAGCATTCTGGGAGGCTGAGGCTGGAGGATTGCCTCAAATTCAAGACCAGCATGGGCTACACAGCAAAAAATAAAACAATATGCAGTATAAGAACCATTGTTGAATTCCTACCTTCTTGTATGGCGAAACTCTGCATCATTTCCAATTTTTTTTAGTACTTGTTACTGGTTTTATTTGCTCAATCTTACATTGTCACATCTGGTGGACTGAGCAACTTCGTTGAAGGTAACAGTTTGTACTGCAGCAGCCATTGTTAATTCCTATCATTTTGTTTGGAGGTCAGGTATCTTTTTGTGTTCTTTTGATTTTGTCTTCATTATTTTGTTAGTTTTTTTAATCTTTAAGACAAAAATAAATAAATAGAATTTTAAAGGTTTAGAAGATGCTTTTTCACTTTTCACAGAGGACAGTCTAAACTTCACAGAGGGGAAATAAAGTTAAATTCAGAGCTGGAGTTAGATGACGCCGTTCTAGAGAAATTCGCTTTCTCCAATGCTCTTTGCCTTTCTGGTAAGTTATTGCTACTGTTTGGAGAAGGTGTACGTTTTCAGTAATCACGGAAGTTGTATGTGGTGATGATTTGGGCACATTCAGAGCGCCCCACAAAAACGTCTTTATGTAATAGACGGAGTAAGACTCGCTCCCGGCTGCAGTTACCCCTTGCGTGTTCGCTGCGTCCAGACATGTTCGTGTCTATTCAGTGCCTTTGTTCCCCCCTCCCCTCCGCTGTGTGACTGTCACATGCCACAGCCTCCAGTTCACACAGCCCAGCCGTCTGCGGCCGACGGGGCCGGCCTCTGGAGGAAGCCGTGCTCCGGTTTCACGGGAATGGGGCAAAGCCACGCAGCTTTAAGCTTGTCCTGCAAGAGCCACGCCCCGATAAAACTGCCCAAGCCCTGTTTCTCTTGCCACACACAAGTCTGCGCCCGCTGCGGAGGCAGACGTGGGCGTGGGCGCTCCCCTGGAGTCCCGCACCCACTCCCCGCAGAGCTGCCCGCCGCCTGCCGCCGAGGCAGCCTTGCCCCTCCCGTTTCTAAGACGCACCCCTGAAAAGTCAGGGATCTCCTTGCATCCGCCAGCGGGGCTTGGAACTGTTTCCGGTAGTCTGTCCTTTATCACAATGAACGAGTCTTAGAGTGCTCGTTTTTAAGCTTTTTTCTTCGGAAGCTGTCATCGAAATGCTAGCCAGGGCACTGTGCACTGCGTATTTGCATAAACGTGATTCCGATTGTACATGCTGTGATTCATATTTGCATAAATGTGGTTCTGATCGTAAATGCTCCGTTAACTTTTTTTCCCACAGTGAAACTAGCTATTTGGGAAGCAACGCTGGATAAATTTATTGAATCTATTCAGTCAATCCCAGAGGTAATTATTTCAGTTCTATGCTTGTTTTTAAGGATTGATTTCTACTTAGAAAAAGCACAAATTCCTCAAAGTAACAATACAGGTATGTGATTACAGTAAAGTAATAAACACTGGAAAAGCTAGATGAAATTTAAGAAAAAAATTTCCAATTACATACAAAATAATGAGAGGAAATCTCATAGTGCTTTTTTTAACTCTAGATTATTTTCCTATATGGCATATTAATAGTAATGAAAAGAAAAACAGTGAAATCCCTCCTTTCTAAGGAAGATGATCGCCACCACTTCTTATGATTACAAAGTATTTAGGGCCAGCCATGGTGGTGCACACCGGCAGTCGCAGCACTCGGGGCTACGGAGGCAGGAGGATCATAAATTGAAGCCCAGCCTGGGCAACTCAGTGACTTAGCGAGACCCTGTTGCAAAATTTAAAAGGGGGGCTGGGTGGGCCGGGGACATAGTTCAGTGGCACAAGCGCCTGCCTGGCAAGTGCAAGTTCCTGTGTTCAATTCCCAGCACCAAAACATAAATAAATAAAACAAAATGAAAGGGGGTGGGTATGTAGTTCAGTGTAAAGGTCCTGGGTTTAATCCCTAGTTCCCCCCAAAAAACTAATTTGCTAAATTTTGAGAAGAAAAATCAGCATAAAAATGTATATATTTAGTTACATATATTTACTATATAAAATTGTAAGGTTATATTAAAATTTCAAAGTGCATTACAATCATTTTTACTATCGCTAATTTTGTTTTTACTGTGACAGAATAATGTAATTAATTATCCCCAGGAGAAGAGAGGCCCTGCCTTTTCAGTAAGAGACTGGAAGTGCGTGTCACAGGAGTTGGTGGGAGGGGTGCATTAGCTTGGTCACTGTGACTTAAGTGACCCATCAGCTCAGAGGTGGGGGCAGGTTCTGCTCTGCCTCACAGTTTGGAGCCGCAGTTCGTGGCTGGGCCAACACAGTGTTTGGGAGCAGATGGTAAGAAAACATGCATGTATACCTAGTGGCAGGGAGCAAGTTTATGGCAGTGAGGCAGCAGAGGAAGAAAAGAGCAGGGCTACCAGATGCCCTCCACAACCCCACCCTGCCCGCTGACGTGACTCCTCCCACAAGGCCCCGCCTCCAAAGCAGCACCTTTCAGAGTATGAACCGGGCCTTTCACACCTTGCCCTTTGGGGGCATCTTGATTAATTTTCTCTCACTCCTGAGAGAAAATACCCGACACCTGAAATTAAGGGAGGAAAGGTTTATTTAGCTCACAGTCTGTGGAAGTTTCAGTCCATACTTGGCTGGCTCCAAGACAGAGTGGCACATGGCAGAGGGCACCAGTTTAAGGGGGCAGAAGACAGCAAAAGCAGCAAGAGCGAAAGGGAGGAATGGCAGAGAGCCAGCCTCTTCCCCTCCCTTACACTGCATGCGGGTTACCCATGGGGCAGGTGCAGCGCTCACACCTGAAATCCCAGCACTGGACCATGGATCAGTCATACACTCTAGAAGCCTGCCATGACTGCATGAGGCTTTGGGGGGACAGCCAGACACAACCATAACGGGGACACCCAAGGTCCACACTACTGCAAAGGGAAGTGAAAAAAATAAAATGTGAAGTTTCTGCTAAGTTAAGAGTTTGAAATCTCAGGGTGAGTTAAGATATGCCTGTGGGATACCATCATCTAAATTTATTTACATAAAGTTAAAATTACGCCCTTTTAAAATTGCTAGATGGGCCCAGTTCTTACTGGAAAGACATGTATGCAATCATTCCTCAGTATCCGTGGGAGATAGGCTCTAGGACCCTGCACTCTCCACCCAGTTCCCAAGCCCATGGTGCTCAGCTTCATGTAAGTGACACATATCACCCACACACGTCCTCTTATATACCCTAAGTCACGTGCACAGTCCTCACAATACCTAATACAGTGTAAATACTGTGTACAGTGGCTTCCTGTGGTTTGCAGAGCTTGGGATCAAACTAAGGGCCTCAAACTTGGCAGGCAAGTGCCACACAACTGAGCTATGCTCCCCATGCTGTCAGTGCTATGTAAATAGTTGTTAGACTGTCATCTTCAGGGAATAATGACAAGCGGAAAGAGCCTGTGCATGTTCAACACAGGTGCAATGTTTTTATTTTCTACCTGGGATTAGTTGAATCCACAGATGCAGAACTCACAGGTACTGAGGGCAAACTGTGTATGTGGTTTTGTTCTCTCCCAAACAGGCCTTAAAAGCTGGGAAGAAAGTGAAATTATCTCATAAAGAAGTTATGCAGAAAATGGGTGAACTCTTTGCCCTAAGGTAAAATTTTCTCTTATAAATATTTCATACATTCAACAATCCCAAGAGCTCATGGCTGTATTTCCATAGTAAAGAGTGAACACTTAGCCAGGCATGGTGGCGCACACCTGCAATCCCAGCACTTGGGAGGCTGAAGTAGGAGGATTGCTGAGTTCAAGGCTAGTTTGTGCTACATAGTGAGACCTTGTCTGAAAACACAAAAAGAAACATTTATACCTTTGAGGAATTATAGCTATTTTCATTTCATTAATTATAAGCAGGCAGAACTCTGACAAGCAGATGGGCTGTAGTAGGCCTCTACCAGAGGAGATGCAGCATGTGCAAGAAAGATCACAGTTAGTCCACAGCAACCCATAGAAAGGGGCAGAGTAGATGTTCTTTTAAGGTAGGAAGGTCTGCTGTAGGAGTGGTCAGTGGGAATTCCCAGTAAAAAATAATAACACTGCATTATAATGCTGAACAGATTTACTGTGAAGGTTACAGAAGTTATGTACCATACCTCATTGAATCTGAGTACTGCAAAATGCCATAGGCAAGGCTTGTGATGATGGTTTATCATAGAATTTAAATTTCACACTCACTGAATTAACTCTGTCTTATTTGAGCATATGTAAGAAAGGAATCAAAGAAAGTAAACTGTTTAAGGCAATGGCAACAAGTCACAACTGTCACATGTAATGCACCATCGATTTGAAGGTGCTCCCATTTTTAGGATGTTAAACGGAAAGAATTGTGTCTTAAAATTGATAAAATATAGTAATGCTTTATTTTAGATGAATGTTTGGGAAGACTGTCAGTGCAGTTTATCCCACTGATTTCCCCAGGATGCATGAGTGTCCCTGTTTCCCTCGCTGGGTCTACTTCCTCCCCTTCCAGCAGGGATGAGTTGCCACAGCATTAGGCGTCTCTCCCGTGCCCCTGCGCCCTCTGTGGGTCTCCCCTGTGCACTTCTTGTGGTGTGGACCCTGATTGGGATCCCCCACTGCAGGGCAGCACAGCAGATCCCACAGCCTGTGCTCTCCAGCAGGTAGGAGGGTCTGCTCTCCTGCTCTCTTGCTACTGCAAGCAGAATCTAATATAGCAAATATGGTATTAAAACATAAAAGAACATGAGATTGTCTCTGCAAAGCCTGACTTTTCTTACCCGGTTTTCTTGTCTTTACAATAAAAGCGCGTGTGCTATTAGAAGGAATATAATGAACGTGTGTAAGGAAATGCGGCGAGGTGCACGGGGTGGAAATACGTCACATTACATGTAATACGACCCTGTTTGTGTGGGAGAGTAAATCCCTAGTCTAAAGAACCACAGAAATATATTTAATATATATGCACAACATACACACATACACAGGTGTGTGTACACACACCTAATCCGAGTGGAAAGACCTCGGGCCTCATTGGTGTGTTCGAAGGCCCTGTCCTTGGGATGAGCAAAGGATCTGACGTGCGTGGCGGGCTGAGGCCTACCACTCTTTTACTGAGTTTTCTCTGCTTCTAGTTAACGGCTACTTAAACATAACTTTTACAACTGAAATCTTTTTTCCTCAATGCCCAGCCCTCTTTTAACTTCCCATTTGGAGACAGTTTCTCTACATGGCTCAGGCTGGGCTTGAACTTTCAGTCCTCCCTCTGCCTGCCCTCCCACAGTCCCCAATTACAGGTATGTGCTACCACACCTGGCCCATTTAGTGAAAATGTTTAAAGGAATCTTAGACCTCTTATATAGAAAAGAGAGAAATTCAGAGGATGTTTATGTTTGCTTGTCCAGTGTTTGCATAATGAATGGAAACATACAAGGGTTACTTAATGGTGGCTACAGGTAGGAAGAAGGTAGAAATAAGATTTAACAATTTTCACCTTTTTTTAATGTCTTCCTGTTTCTGTGTCACGTCCCCTGTCCCCCAAAGTCACGTGTGTATATATTGTGAAACCTTTTAAATAAAATAAATGGAAAACAGAATTTTTCTTTTCCACTTCATAAATATTTTTGTAAACCTTACTGCTATAGTTTAGATATGCATTACGGTAACACTCGTGATCGGGAATCTGTACCTGTACATGACGCGTCTTGGTTCTTTTTCCCCATCTCTTCCCCTTCCTACAACCCAGAAATATTGTTATTAAAGACTGAATTTAGTTGAGAAAATTGAAATTGTTTTGCAAATTTTTTACTTACATGTGTCATAAGTACTTTTGCAAAGGTCAGCATTTAAGAATACTTTCATATAGCCCCAGGGAAATGAGATATAGAAATGATTTTTAGTTCAAGATTAATAAAATCATGTGATTTGCCCTTTCTGTTAAGACACCGTATAAACTTGAGCTCAGACTTCTTGATAACTCCTGATTTCTACTGGGACCGAGAAAACCTAGAAGAACTTTATGATAAAACCTGCCAGTTCCTCAGTATTACGCGAAGAGTTAAGGTACGCATTTTGCACTTCTATTAAGAGGGGGAAAAAGATGTGTTGCCTATGAGCTGTATACTATGTGAAATTGTAAATTAAGCGAATGTGCTTAACTGCTCTCCACAGTCTCACGTTTGACGACCTCTGTTCAGATGTCATTCAATGTCGCCTTCTCTCATCCTCCATATAATTGCTGTGCAGCTCTTAACGTGAAAGGGTCTTCTGATACTTGTTTGAAAGACGAGTGAAGATTTGTGAGAACTGAGGCCTGATAGCTTATTAGGAAGTTCAAGTCATGTTTCAAGCAAGAGCTTCTGGGGTCCTAAACTAATGTGGTGACTGTGGAAACAGAAGGAGCTGGAGAAAGAATCCTGTGACGCAGAGCAACTGATCAACAGGAGAGGACAGAACAGGACTGTGTTTGTAGACACCAGGTAGAAAGGTGGCAAACAGAAGTCAGGAAGGAAGGACTGACCTCAGAAGGGCTGAGATGTGAGCAAGACACTGGGGGGTAGCGCACTTGCTAGCAGGGTGAGGCCTGGGCCCCACCCCCTCCATCCCCAGCGTCGCACCTCCCCGCAGAAGGTACTGACAGGATCTAGCAGTGAGTGTGGAAGCAGAGCAGAGAAACTGCTGGATCCACATGGACAGCGAAACTGCCCTCACCAGCTGGGGCGCACAGAGGAAGGCTCGAGGCCCCGCAGCCCCTCAGGCACACTCCTAGCGACCTGAAGACCTCCCTGAGGTTCCAGTGCTTCCCAGAAGCACCGGCCTGAGGACCGGGCCTTTAGCACACGAGCTTCCCAGAGACGTCAGCGCCCGTGGAGTAGCAGGGCTAATGAAGTATGCATGAGAACTGGGCCTGTTGTGTTTAAGAAGATAGCGAAGTGCGCCGTCACAGTGCTAGGGAAGGGGGTGATTTCTGTCTTTTCCTTAGAAGAGTGGAGAAAGCTGGGCCGCGTTGGGTAAGACATGCCGAGAAGCAGAAAGGCTGAGAGCACAGGTCGGTTCCTTCTGCAGAGTGATTCTAGGAGCAGCTACAGCCGTGAGGCGGGCGGATGCCAGCCCGCAGCAGGCCAGCCTGTTCTCCAGGCAGCACCCCCATGGCGCAGCTCCCTGCGCGTGCCCGCACGCCCCGCGCCCCTCCACGCTTGCGTTGTGCGCCTCTGACACGGTGCCTCTGCTGTACGTTCTCCAGTTGTCTGCTCCGCCTCACAGATCCCGGTGGATCCCGGTGAATCACAGCTGCCCTCGCAGGGTCAGGGCCTGCTCCTGTAAGTGCGGGGCAGAGGCTGTGCTGCTGGCACAGGCGCCACATGACAGGTGCTCCGTATTAGTAGAAAAGAAGTCAGTGACTGCGATCACACAACAAATGGACGGTGTTCTCTGGCCCGTGCCCAAGGCCATCGGGCCCCTGCTACCTGGTCATCCCCGGCACTGCAGACGTCTCCTTGACGTCCTTTCTGCCTCACCCTCTGCGTGCAGCCCCGCTCCATCTGCCATGTGCCTACACGAGGCCCACAGGAAGGGTACCACACCGGCACCATCCTCCTCTCAGAGCCAGTTACGCAGCCCCTCCGCACTCGGCCTCCCCTCACCTGCACTGGCCTGCTCCTTGCCCGGCCTCCAGCCCCTAGGTAGGCCTTTTCCAAGCCCTGCCATGCCTCTGGCTGGAAGGCGGAGAGCAGCGTCAGTCTTAGCCGTCTTCTAGCTGGCAGCACATGTTGAGAATTCCATGGTTAAACAGAGGGCTCCTCTTTACTGGCAGAGTAAGATTCCCACGTTATAGCTGTCTGTCGCTGCTGTAACAAATCACCACAAATCTAAAGGCTTAACAATCATTTATCACCCCAATAGTTTTGTTGGTCAGAAGCCTGGAGTAGGTGTCACCAAGGTGCAGGTATTGGCTGGGTTCCTCTCTGGAGGGAACAAACAGGACACATTCGCTAGCCTTTTCCGCTCTTCCGCCTGCGTTCTGCATTTGCAGCCCTCCTTCTGCCCAGGAAAGGCAAGCGAGTGGTCCTCGCGTCCTATCACCCTAAACCCTTCCACCCCGATTTCCACTTTTAAGGACCCGTCCGATTACACAGGCCTTACCCAGGTAACCAGTCTCAGCTCAGTCAGCTGACAAGCAGCCTCAGTTTCATAATCTTTTTAAATTTTTCTTTGCCATGTTCGTAGGTTCTAGGAATGCCTGTGGGGTGGGAAGCATTATTTGAACTACAGTATCTGTGGTAGTGCTTTGATCACTATGATCAAAGTAAACAGTGAATGTTTAAAAATCACAGTGAGACATCACCGCTAGCCCTACTCGGGACGCCTGCCTCGCTCTGAACACGCTTGCCCTGTTGCTGCCGCTTCCTGAAGCAGCTCTGGAAGTCCTCCTCTGTGTCTCGAGAGTTGTCATCAGACATGCAGTGAGTGCTGCTACCAAGGACCTCCCACAGAGAGGCCGCTGTCCCCGTGACTGCAGTGGTCTCCTCAGTCTGCATCACCAGATTTGGCACGTACAACTTTCGCCTCTTCTCCACCCAAAATGGCCATCGAAGGTAAATGTTCTGAATGGATTCTGGACATGAAAGCAGACGTGACAGGTATACACATACCACGGGTGATTCAAGCCAAGCCGGCAGGAACGTGTTTAAATAGGTGGCTGCCAAGAAGCGACGGAGTGCACAAAGCGGAGGCCCGGGGGAGATGCAAGCAGAGGAGACAGCACAGCTCGATGCGTGGTCTGCTGCAGTTGGGAGACGATGGTGGGAGATGCTGTGTGAGGTGTGGGCAAACCGTGGTGAAGGTTTAAATGCTAAAATTGGTTAGAGTAAGAGACAGCGCTGTTTACCCCCTGCACTTTGAACACAGGCACCCCGTCACTCTTGCCACTTCTCTAAAGCAGTTCTGGACTCCTCTTTTCCTCTGCCCTTGAGCTCTGTCACGTCAGGTATTACAAACTAATCACTTTTATTGGTCTTTTTTTAACTAATAAAATTTGGGACAGTCACACATGTACCAATGATTCCGGCCACCCAGCATCAGGGCTTACAAATTGTAAGTCCACTGTGTATATGTCAAGGCCTGATCCCCACCCAGCAGGATGGTGAAGCCCGCCGTTCTCCGGCCCCTTCTGCTTCCATAGTGTGCTCACCTCAGGTACAAAGCACTCAGCACCCTCGCTTGCACATGCCAGTGTGTGAGCTTTGGAACAGAGAACCATTAGGAGTAACAATTAGAAGACTTTCACAAGTGTCAGGAGAGTTATAGCAGTGTATCCAATTTCCAGTGTTAGTAAATTGGGCAAATGTCAGGCGGGCCACCTCCTAATCCCCACCTCCCGCCTGGGCCTATTAGCCCTTGACCCCACAACAGGCCGTCAGAAGTTCCACATCTCTCTTCTCTTCCCTACTGTGGTCTTCTCTGCACCCACAATAAAGGCATTTTACTCTGCTTTTAAAAAATAAATACATTGGGCGATGAAGTGGAGAAAGAACAGAATCTGCTGTCTGTTCCTTAGTGAAACTCAAGGGCCAAGTCAGGCGTTTAATGAGAAAAGCAAGCTTAAAGATGTGCTCGAGACTAGTGCTGGCGAACCTTTCAGAGAAGAGCGCCCACACTGCAGCCCAAAGCCACTTACTTATCACAAAGTGCCAGCACTGCAGTTAAACCTGAACACAGGTGTTTAAGAAACCTCATGCTTTCAGCTCTCATGCCAACAGAGGGCTGTGCATGCCCGCTGCAGCACACATGCCAAAGGTTTGCCACCACTGTTCTAGACCAAGATTAAGCAGTCAACAGAAACTACAAGGTCTCCTTCACACAAAAAGCATAAACATTATGTACTGCAAACAACTAAAAAAAATTTTTTAAAAACTACACATACGTAATTGTGTACGAATGTGTATAGTTACATACACAGTTAAACCTTAGCTATTATTGTCAAATGTCAGCGAAAGGTTACAAAAGCCAAACATACAGAAATCTCTTCTTAAATTAATCTTTGATGCAGAATCAGTGTCCCACATCATCTTAGGGTATAAATAATCCAGTAAGTCAGATACTCTAAAAAATTTACTGCTAGACAAGAAAAAACTATCAAGTGACCATAAGATTTGGAATATGGACCTGCATGGTGACACGTCTGTAACCCCAGCGCTCTGAGAGGCGGCAATAGGATCAGTTTTGAGTCTAGCCTGGAGAACTTAAGGGCTTAGCAACACCCTGTCTCAAAAAATAAAAAGGCTCGAGATGGACGCAGTGGAGTGCAAAGGCCCCAGGTTCAGTCAGTATGGGTGTAGGCAGTTCAGTGTTATCCCTCATCCCCTCACTGGTAAGGCAACCTGACGCCCTGTGCAGGATTCTAATGTGGTCAGTGCACCGTCGTGACATGTCCTGTCAGCCCCCGTACGTGCTTTTGTGGTTAGGGTTAGTTCTCACGGCACCTTCAACATGCCCCATGACAGAAACTATTTTTAAAATGTTCCCAGTCTTGGGGCTGGGGATATAGCTCAGTGGAATAAGCGCTTGCCTAGCAAGCGCAGGGTCCTGAGTTCTATCCCCAGTACCGCAAAAAAAAATAAAAATGAATAAAATAAATAAAATGTTCCCAGTCCATCCAGTTCTCACTGAAAAGTACACAGAGGTATTAAGCAGGCATATGACTCAGTAGTCACATCTAAGTTTTAAATTCGAAGATTCTGTTTTCCATGAACTAGCACCAGCTTGTGAAGCAGCATAATGCAGAGCCTTTGCAATTGTTAAAAGTACTGCCATCTACTGGCGAGTTTTCAAGTCAAGCGTTAAGTATTTGAGTTTTTGACAAGGTGATCGTTTCTCATCAGCCCATGCTTAAAAAAAAAACTCATTGTAAGTTTAGTTTATTTTTTGCTTGCTAAAAACAATGGCAGCTACCAGAAAGTAGGATTTAAAGTCCTTAAATCTTTTATGAACATCTTAATAGGTTAGCATGCAAGGTTATTTCTTGGTTAAATCTGCATGACAAAGTGGCTCTGGGTAGACTCACGAGAAAGCAATGACTGGCTGGTTGCCCCTGCGCACAGGACTGGGGATTAAGAGTTCCGAAGATGACTTTCTCTCCTCTGCCTGTCCAGGTCTGAGCCATGTCACCACAGTACCAATCTTCTTAGGTAAACGTGTTTACACACATACGAAGATCTTTCTTATGTAGGTCATGAATGAAAAGCTCCAGCACTGCATGGAACTAACAGATCTAATGCGGAATCACCTGAACGAAAAAAGAGCGCTCCGCCTGGAGTGGATGATCGTCATTCTCATTACCATAGAGGTCGGTACAAACACTGCACTGCAGCCATTTATCACCTCTTTACAATTACAGAGCCTGTGACAACAAAGACATTTGCGATATAAAATTGTAACAGGAAAGAGGATGTTCCAGTGACTGACTGCTTGAAAGTGAGGCTGTGTCAAGTAACTATTTTGCCATTCATTAAATACCAGTTTTGAAAGGTTCCACACTTTAAGGATACGATTTGTTAGTTCTGACTAACAAATCTAGCTGTAAATCATACACAGTGCAACATCCCATTAAGTACCTGTGTGTCAAGTTTGCAGCATTTTAATTCATATCAGTAATTTCTTTGCCATGAAATTAACAGTTCTCTTTATTATCCTAGGTAATGTTTGAGCTGGGGCGAGTATTCTTCTAATCATGTCACTGCAGGAGAGGTTCGACGTCTACAATCAAAAGTAAATGTTCAAGGGGCCAGGGATATAGCTCAGTGGTACAGTGCCTGCCCAGCAAGTGCAAGGTCCTAAGTTCAATTCCCAGCACCAAAAAAAAAAAATTACATAAAACTGTATGTTCACTATTGTGCAGTCTTATTTAATATGTATTTAATTTTTTTAAGTCAGGAAGTATATATAATGATCTTTTTCAGCTCCTAAGTAGTTACTTAAATAAAAATTATGAAGTCTAGTGTTTGGGTATCACTGGTAGTTCAAAAGTAAAGTGTTGGGGGCTGGGGATATAGCTCAGTGGAATAAGCTCTTGCCTAGCAAGCGCAGGGTCCTGAGTTCGATCCCCAGTACCGCAAAAAAAAAAAAAAAAAAAAAGTAAAATGTTTCTTTCAGGTAAAGAACTTTGGATAGCCTATCTAGAAAACCTAGACAAAGGCTATACCTTACCATCAAAAAGCATAAAATTTTGGACACTAATCTTTAACCTCCCCCATGGAAAGCCGATCTTGGCCCTGGCTAAAAGAACCACACAGAACTCAGCAGTATTGGAGTCAGTATGTGCATACCGAGGCAGACATATGACTGCTCAGGGGCGCTTTCATTAATCAATACTTTGTCCTTTCACTGAGTCCGTTCCATTATCTTCCCCAGGTGTGTATTTTTGTTTCACACAGAGGAAATTAAAAAATATTAGCACAAATAATGTAACTTACATAACTTACCATCTCAACTGACTTTTTTAAAAAGCACATCTCCATTTTCCTAATTCTGGCACATGAAGCCCCTTGCCCACTAGTCCTCGCCAGGGTAAACTGGGTGTCCCTTTTCCCTACGTGTTGTTCACACTGTATTACCTGTCACTTCACACCTTTACTGCTGCGCAGTATTCCCAGACAATACATGTCTACACCTTTACTGGTGCCATGCATTTATCTGCTGTAATAGTGCTTAAGTAAACATCTAGTATCTTCAGCACAGTAGGAGTAGATACTCTGCCACCAAGAGGTACCTAAAAGTCCCCAGGATCAAGTTCCATGTCATTTCCTACTGTCTGCAAAGCACGCACAAGCCTGTTCTCTCCCACCTTCCCTCCCACTTCACATTGTAGAGGACCTCTTTACCCCGGAGCCTGGTTTACTATATTTAGGTCTTTAAATATTTTCAAAAGTTTGAGAAGCCATACCTAGAGGGCAACTTCAAAGACTTCAATTAAAAGCAACTCTTTGAATCAAACCCATTAAATTTGGCGTCCATGAAGCAATGTATTTCTAATAAAATCATACAATGTACAAATGAATATGTAAAATTTGCTGTGTAGGTGAAGTAACAAATCTGTTTTGTGTTGCTGGGAACAGAACACTGAGACTTGCACAGGTAGCTATGTGCCCCACCATTCAGCTACACCTCAGCCCTTTACATTGAGACAGGACAAGGTCTCAGTTACCTCGGCTGGCTTCACACTTGCTGACCTCCCTGCCTCTGCCTCCCAAGCATGCTACCAGTTGTAATAATTCAGAGGAAACATGAGCATCTGGTGCTTTATGGCTACACAGCAAATTAAAAATGTTTCAATTTATGGATAAATATGTTGCAAAAAAGAAAAGAATCATCAAAAGATTTCCATAAACGTTTATTATATCAAAACAGTTTTGTGGGGGAAATGTAACACAAATACAGTATCAAGAAGAAAAAGGAAGAATATTAATTTAAGTTTGCATATTTAAGTAGACCACGGTGGACACAATTCATTATGGTATTACATTCCACTGGATAGAAAACTTCAAGGTGGTTTAATGACTTGTTAGGTATCACTGGCAATACGTTGGAAATTACATTTCTTTTACATTTGATTAAAATGTTTAAATTAAAATTCACAGGAAACTTTAAAAACTATTTACAAAAGAAGCAAAACATGTTCAGCAAAATCTCTAAGAAAGTACACCAGAATACTTGCAGTCTAAGGTATGGACATTCCCCCATCTGCTCTCTCCCAGAGTGCAGCCAAATTCCCGTCATACATGACAACTCAATGGTTAGGACCAACCTAGATTTCAGTACTTGCTTTATCACCTTTAAGGAACTAGACTGCTTGGGCTTGGTTTTCTCATCTGTAAAGTGGGCTTAGTGATACCAGACAAGGCTGCTCTGAATTCAAGGGAATATGTGAAGTTAGGAGAGTGTAACTGTTGCTACAATCCATTTAGTAAAATTTCAGGTATGATTCTGCAATCTGGAAGCTGAACCATATTTCCCCCTTTGAATCTTTTAAGTAACATCATGTCTAAGACAAGACACATGTCACTGAATCCTCCACCACCAAGAAGTAGTTCACTTAAAGCAGCATTTCCAGTTGAAAATGAGTAGGCTCTTCAGGGTGGGCTCAAAAAGGCCTTTTAAAACTACACATACAAATACCAGGCAGCTGTCTTCTGAGGTTCCTTCTTGGAACCACAGAAGCCAAAGAAGGTATTTTTGTATATACAGAAGTCAATGCAAGGCTGGGCATGATGGTACAGGCCTATAATCTCAGCACTCAGGAAGCAGAGGCAGGAGGATTATCTCAACTTGGCAGCCAACCTGGCCTATATAATGAGACCCTGTCTCAAAAAAACAAAAACAAAAAATCAATGCAAGCCAGGCTTGGTGCCACACGTCTATAATCCCAGCAGTCTAGGAGGCAGAGATAGAAGGAACACAAATTCCAGCCCAGCCTGAGTAACTCAGTGACTTAGTAAGACTTTGTCTCCAAAAGAGGGTTCAGTGCAAAGCACTGGGTTGGATCCTCACTACCACCCACCATAAAAAAAAACCTGTTTTACCATTTCTTAGCAAATCATATTCAGCTATTTTCAATTCTTTCTGCCACTAAAGCAATTTCCAATGTATGGTCCTCAGACAAACCGTCTCCGCAAACGCCCAGACTGTCCACACCACACACACCCACCAAATCAGCAGCTCTGGGGCTATGGCTGGCAAATCAGGTTTCTTACAACTCTCCAGGACACTCTTACCAAACTCTGAGAACCTAACTCCAAATCTACTGGTTTCCGCGTGGTTATACAGGTTTTACGTGATGCCTGGAAGCTCCTGCTTCCCAGGTTCTAGATTTCAAGGGACTCAGTACTCTATTTTGCTTCAAACCCTGCTCCACAAAGTGTATTTGCTGGGAGACACTGACAAGGATGGGAAGTTTTCCTAACACCCCAACCTAAATCTACTCACTGTAAGGTCTTCATTACTTCTGAACTGCCTTTCCTAAGGGAGACTTAGGTCACTGTTCTAAAGCCCCCTTCCTCACAAAGGATTAACAAAACAATTTTAAAAGCCACATTTTTCACTCTATACATCACAAAACATGGATTTAAATTTTCTGAAAGTTTAAATTTTTTAAATGACTGTTTCAACATTTCCTAGACGTACAACAAAGTAACCTGGGAAGTCCAGTGTGGTGGCCCCACCTGCAGTCCCAGCACTCGGAAGCTAAGGGCCTAGGAGGGGCACCTGGACTATATTCAGCAGTGAGCTGAAGGCCAACCTGAACTACAGTGACACTGTCTCAAAAAATGAAGTAAGCCAGGCGTGGTAGCGCATGCCTATAATCCCAGCACTCGGGAGGCTGAAGCGGGAGGATCGTCGCGAGTTGCAAACCAGCCTGGGCTACAAAGTGAGCTCAAGGCCAGCCTGGACTGCATAGCAAGACCCTGTCTCAAAAAGACAAAAATAAATAAATAACCTGGAAACCATGGCGCATTGTGGAAACTACTCAGAAAATGTTTTCATTCATTTCAACCCAAATAAGGTCCTGCTTTCAGGAAGCTTAGTCTAATGAAGGAAAATGAAAGACAGGTCAACAACTGATTCTCCATATAATCTGCTCACATACACAGGTACTCAGTAAGTTAATCTAAAGAAGTAATTTAAAAAGTCAGGAAAGACAGCCAGGTGTAGCAGTGTGTGCCTGTCCTGTAATGGAGGAAGACCACCTGAACCCAGGCGTTTCACACCATCTCAAAATAAAAGGGTGACATACTGTACTACTTAAAACTTGCGGTTTACAAATTATCATCTGAATTTTAAAACTTAAAAGAGGAATACATTCTCATTAAGTATAAATTCAGTTTTTCACTTGGCTTCAAATTTGCTTAGATTCACAAAATTTTTAAATATTGATAATATTAAAAGATGGATTAGACTGCTTCTTGGACCTACCAATAAAGAATTAGAGATAAATTAAAGGAAATCAATGATACAATTCCACTCAAATCTAAAATACTCGCCACATTCCGGGAAGATTACGACCAGGTAGGCAGCAGAGACAGAACCTCCCAGAGAATATACCACCCAGACAATGGAATATAGCAAAATGAATGAAGACAGAAAGGAGAGAGGTGTGTATCCTGAACCCAAGAAGGATCTGAAATGGGAACTGAAGCCCTAGGAAAGACCAAGCAGAACCTCTCCTGGAGGAAAGGATCGGAGGGCCGCCGCGACACAGTCGGAGGGAGAAGAGACGGAGAAAGAGGAAGCCACTGTTTCAAACACACCCTTGGCCCAAGCCCTCGTCCCAGCAATCGCAGCTTCAGCTTCGGAGACCCACGCTCATGGAGGCCTCCCGTCTCGGCCGGGGGAGAGCGGAGTTCCAAGAGCTGGTCCAGAACTGGAGAGGAGAGGGCGCAGCCAGGAAAAGAGGCAATGGTGGTTGGGAACTGTGGTCAAATCCAGTGTGAGGATGACAGGTTGCAAGAGGCACTGAAGCGGAGTCCTCACCCTGCAGCAACCTTCCTAATCAGCACCTGGAGGCAAGGTAGAGCCAGAGCAGCCAGTACACATCCCACCACACCCAGCTCTATGCCTGCCTTGAGGCTGTGGCCTCCTGCCTCTCCACTGTGTGGGCGGCTGCCAGTGGGGAGCAGTGGGGTGCAAGGGCAGTGACATCAGAGCCACAGCAACTCCCAGGGATCCAGCCAAGGAACAAACGGGAACTGGAGCACAACAGCAAGAGAGAGCTGCAGATGGAGGTGGATCACACGGCCCCACGCCCTTCTCACTCCACCATCAAGCAGGAAGCATGAACTGAGTTACTGGGCTTCGGCTCTCACCCTGAACGCCCTCTGTGAGCACCTTGAGCCTCGGCGGCCTGTGTGCAATCACCACCTGTTCCTGACAGCAATGGGACGAGTCCACAGGCTTCAGGACTCACCCCAGACTACTAATACGAGCAACAAGAGTGTCTCCATACTGCTTGCATATAT
>PVLD010023039.1:0-18222 GCA_004027595.1 Dinomys branickii | reverse complement strand
ATGAAATTGATCTTTTTCACTGTATTGATCCAAGTGATTCCAACCGTAAGAGAACAGACGGGCCAGGCGTGGTGTAATCCCAGCACTTGGGAGGCTGAGGCAGGAGGATCATTGTGAGTTTGAGACAAGCCCGGGCTACAAAGTGAGCTCAAAGCCAACCTGAACTGCATAATGAGACCCTTCTCAAAAAGACCAAAAAAAAAATCAATTTTACGTTGTTTACAAAAAGAGAATCTGGGCCAATCATGACCTAGGTTAACAAAAGAAAAGACAAAGCTTAATTGTCTTAGTGTGGACTTCAATAATTGGAGGAAAGACTGGGAGGATGATTTTAATGAAGACATGCCTAATTTTGATCTCCAGAACTTTTTGTTCTGTACACAAAAAGAGCTATATCCCTTGCCAGGCAGGAGCTGTGTCACTGAGCTATATCCCCAGTGGGACCTGTGGAAAATGCATAGTGGTCCTTGGGACCTGGGATGTAGCTCAGTGACACAGCTCCTGCCTGGCAAGCACAAGGTCCTGAGTTTGATTTAAAAAAAAGAAGATAAAAAGATCACAGAATTTTTCTTCCTTCCCAACTGAAACTCTACCTGTTAAATGACAACTTTTGATTTCTCTCATCCTTCACATTCTGGTAACCAGTGTTTGATTTTCTGTCTCTGTAAGTTTGACTAGTGTGGATACTTCAAATAAATGAAGTGTCTAGCTTATTTCACTTAGCAGAATATTTTTCAGAGGTCACTCATGCCGTAGCATGTCAAAATATCATTCCGAGTTTTTAAAGCTAAATATTCTTTGGATGTACATATATACTACATTATGTTTATCTCTTCATGAGTTCGTAGACATTTGGGTGGCTTCCACCTTTTGGCTGTTGTGACTAATGCTGCTCTAACATGAGTGTACAAACATCTGTTCGACTCTCTCCATCTGGACTGACTCCCATCAGTCCTGTGAGGTATATATTTAGAAGTAAAATTGCTGGATTATATTGTAATTTTGTGACCTATAAAGTTTTTGAAGGTCCACCATGCGTTTTCCACAGCAACTATAATTTTACATTCCTCCCAGCAACGCTGCTTTTTGATGGAGCTGCTTAATTGTAGAGTATATGCTTTTACTGTGTTTGTGAGCCTTCAGAAAAATCTAGTTTTGCCTTTCCAATATAAAAGATAGTAGGCGGGGATATAGCTCAGTGGCACAGTGCCTGCCTGGAAAGTGCAAGGTCGAGTTTGATTCCTGGTCCCCCCCAAAGAATTATATATATATATATATAGTGATTTACCTTTGACACAGCTTTGCCTGTCCATTATGAAACACTGAGGACTTATCTCTTAATATACCCATTTGATTTTGCATTCTTTTCATTCTTCTGCTGTTTAATATCTTTCTGGAATACACACATTTCCATTTAACTTGTTAAAATTTTTAGTCTCTGCATCCTGACCTCTGTTACAGAAAAACTTTTCATGATCTGTCTATAAGTTATCTCCTAAAATTGGAAGCTATTAAACATTTATTTTATTACACTAGGCCAGTATTGTTCTGTCAGGCAAGAGTGTTTCTGGCTTTTGTTTTACTTTTTTTGTTTTTCTTTAAGTTCAGTGTCATGAACCTTTACCTATTCAAAGGAGAAAATTAAAAAAAAGAAACTATAAATTGCTTCCAGTTATACTATATATTTCATATTTCAACCATAATTTTCCTATATAGTTTTTTCCTCTGGAATTTCTAATTTTCTTTTGTCCTTTGTTTGCCTATCTAATTTCTCTTTGCCCCAAGTTGTCAGTCGTATACCCTAGTCCATCACTGCTAATCCAAGCCATACATTGTTGCCCAAGGGTAATACAGTCATATACAATAGTCCAGGGTCAGTCTAGAATCATTGTTTCTACAGGCAGTTCAGCCTCTAACAGGGACCAAAATTGTGAAAGGCTTCCTATACCAGTCCAGATATTTTCAAATGTATCAGTTATTCAGTGAGAAACCATTGAGTAGAATGAATGTTTTTTTTTTTTTTTTTTTTTTTTTTTTAGAATGAATGTTAAGATTTTAGAAAGACTCCTGGGAATAGAGTTGGGGGGGGTGTTGGCTGCACTGGAACTCAGCAGAAGGCCTAGACCACGTTAGTGCTATAGAAAACCTAGGGTCCTACCCAAGATGCCTGAAACCAGAATCTTAAGACTGAAGACCCAGAATACTGCTTAAAGCTCCCCATCTCCCACTCTGATTCTGATGATGAGCCTAGTTGTGATAACGCTGGGTATGGGGTGAGAAAGCCATGAAATGGGATGGTGATTGTGCAAGTAAAAAGACCAGAGGAAACCTAGGAAAAGAGACATTTCAAAGAAATAGTGCGTAATTTGGTAACTGAAAGACTGAGAGACTGATGGAATCCTTCAGAGACGTAAGGAACTATAGAGAACTGATTGGATTTAGAGGAAAGATTATGTATTTGGTTTAGTTTTGAGGTGATAGATATTCAGCCAGCATTTGGAGAATGGTAATGCATGTTCACAAGTGAGGTAGTGGAGACTTTTGTAGGGAGAAAGGATAAGAAGGGCAGAGTCAGTCCAGAAGCCAGCATTGTAGATGCTACTTCCTCTGCCCCTGAAACAAATGGGATGAATACTCTTTCATGGCACCTGAAACACATGTGGACCTCCTTGGCTTATTGCAGGCTGTGGACTTGCTGAAGACAGGGACCCATCTTAACTAACTTTCTAAATCTGACACTTAGTATACTGCCTGAATTTTCAACTAAAATTTGTTAAATGAATGAATAAATGAAAACACATGAACTTGAGTATAAAGGAATTTACCTTTTTCTTCCTTGCATCCCTTAACATTTAACCCAATACTTGGCTTAAATGGGCCCCAGGTGACATTTTAATGTCCAAATGGTAGAGGAACTAATGCTTTTGGAACTAAAATTTGAGTAGTCATTGTTTCAAGAGAACCAAGAGGGCTGGGGATATAGCTCAGTGGAATAAGCGCCTGCCTAGCAAGCGCAGGGTCCTGAGTTCGATCCCCAGTACCGCCAAAAAAAAAAGAGAGAACCAAGAAACTGAGAAAGTTTTGAGAAAGAAGGTAACTATAGCATGTCAAAGGCAAGTCAGGAAAAATGAAAACAGTTAATATTAGATTTGATCAGGAAATTCTTGGTGAATTGGATAGTAAAGGAATTAACATAACGAGGATAGATAACATGTCAATCAAAAAATAAAATAATTTTTAGAAGAATATAAGGCAGGCCTTGGTGGCACACACTTGTAATCCCAGTACTCTGGGAAGCTGAGCCACGAGGATTACAAGTCCTAACCTAGCCTGGGAAATTTAGCAAGATTTCTATTTCCAAAAAATGGCAGAAAAAACAAAAACAAAAATTTGGGATGTAGCTGGCCTTAGTTTTAGTTCCTGGTACTGTAAAATAGATGAATATGATGAGGTCATTAAGGAGATCTAGAAAGTGAAGAAGTGAAAACAAAATATATCTTACACAAGCTTAGTGGCCTGAGGAAAGGAAATTCAGAAGGGATGCAGGTTTAATGGAGAAAATATTTTTGGAGGTATTTTAAAAATCTGTTTTAAACATCTGTACTAGGTCTCAGTGGTAGAGCATTTGCCTTGCATGTGTGAAGCCCTGGGTTTGATTCCCAACACTGCAAAAAAATAAAAATAAAAATAACAATAAAAAAGAGTTGAACATCTGTGTGTATTTGTAAACAGAAGGAAATAAGGAACAGCAAGAAAAAGATTAAAAGTCCTAGAAAGAAATACATAATTTTAGAAGAAAGATCTTACATAGGATTCAGGACACAGGGAGCATGCTTGGAAAGGATGAGAGAACCGCTTTACCTGTTCTAAAAAGATAGAGGCTTCCTAAAGAGGAGAGAGATGCTGGCCTGCTGTCAGTCTAGCCACCTGCCAGAGGATGCTGGACCACTGTGCTAGAAACTGAAAGCAAACTTGACAGAAGGAAGATGTTTTCTACATAGCACTGAGGAATGATACCCCTGAGAGATGACTGGCAACATGAGATAGGAATGTAAAACTAGATGTAAGGATAATCCAGGTCTCAGGATGGCAGGTTTTGTAATCTTCACTAACATAATTAACATTATTGTATTCTATTTTATGTGGATTTTTTCTTTAATGTTGCAGAAACAAAGAAAATTCCTCCCTAAGATTTTTAGTTTTAACAAGAAAAGGGATCATATATATAAAAAGCAAAATTAGTATATTGTAAATGGAACTATAGACTGACTCGAATGATTAGCTAATTTAAAGATTATAATTATTAGCAGTATACTTTGAAGTTGATTTCCCCATAGCTTATAAACATTTAAATATTACCACTTTTATACATATGTATCAATTTGAGAGATAAGAAAAGTACCTATTTGCTTTAATTTGCTTATCTTTGATGGTTTGTAAAAAGGATTTTTTCATTCATTTATGTTTATTATTATTATTATTTTACTTTTTATGAATTACCTATTCATGGACTTGTCCATCCTTCCATATGTGTATTTATATTTACTGATTTATAAATACTTAATAAGATTATTAACATTTTCTATAACACTTTGCAAATGTTCTTTCTTAGTTCCTACTTTTAGGTATTTGTTGACATGTGAAATTTTAATGTTTTATAATTTGAAGCTATTAAATAATTCTTTTTTATGTTTAGAAAGGACTACCTCACCCTACAAAAATTATTCCAAAGTACTCTTCAATTTTTATATTATTTATATTCATTCACATTACTTATTGTCATTTATACTTAAAATATTAAACAATTTTAAATTATTTTTGGAGTAGTACATGAAATGACAAGGAAATTCCTAAGGTAGAAGGATCACCATAAGTTTGAAGCCAGCCTGGGCTACATAGTGAGTTCAAGGCCAGTCTGAACTACAAGACCTTGTCTCAAAAAAACAAAACAAGACAAAAACAAAAAAGGGGGAAGGGAAACAAATTCACTTTTTGTTGAATAGCTTGCAGTTTTCCCTATACTATCCCATTAAATAATCACCATTGCAAAAAAGATTATGGGTTTTGTTGGTGTTGTTTTTGGGTCACGGTGTTACTGCACACTCCAGGTGGCCTTGAATTCAGTATGTAGCCCAGACTGGCTTCAACTTGAGATCTTCCTTCCTCAGTCTACTGGGTTCTAGGAGTATGTATACCACCATGTCTGGCACTACAAAATTTTAATGAATATGGATTGTGTAATATCTAACAGTGCAGATAGATCATACTTGGAATTGTTAGGGTTAACATTTTGTTATTTAATAATTTAAGACTCAAAAAAGTTGCACAGATCTTGGGAGGCTGAGGCAGGAGGATTGCCGTAGTTTGAAGCCAGCCAAGGGTACATACTGAGTAAAAGTCTAGCCTTAATTACAGAGTGAGACCCAGTCTCAAAACAAAAAAAACTAAAGTTAAAAAAATAAAAAGTACAGAAGTTGCATGGATAGTACAGACGTCCTGTGTACACTTCACCCAAGCCACTCAGTGATTTCATTTTACATGACCATAGTACATTTTCAAAACAAATAAACTGATATTGGTACAATACTGAATTAATGATAGACCTTTGGCTCTCTCTCTCTGTCTCTGTCTATGTCTGTCTGTCTGTCTCTCTCTTTTTGGTGGTACTGGGATTAAACCCAGAACCTTTTCACTAACCTGTATTCCCACCCCTACGCCTTTATTTTGAGATAGGGTCTTGCTAAGTTGCCCAAACTTGGCTCAGACTTAAAAGTCCTTCTACCTCAGCTTCCAGAGTGCTAGAATTGTACCACCAGGCCCAGCTTTGTTTAATTTTATGTTGTAGTTGTTATTCTTCAAAATTTTATGATAATGACAAATTAGAAACTTTTTTTTCCAATCAGATTTTATTGATACATTTTTAGGTATGTATAATAATCACATTCATCATAGAGAATTTGTATCTGTACATTATACAGTTTTTTTATCCTCCTGCTCTCTCTTCAACCCCTCCTCCCCTTCCTATTCATTTTTTCCTTATTTTCTCATTTTTTTACTTTTCCCCCTGCCCTCTGTCTTGTTCCCTTCCATATTTGAACATTTTCTTCCTCTTTCACAATACCTATTATACATTTTTGGTCCTTATTTACGCTTTCAGTTTCTTACACCAGAGGAACATGGCAGTATTTACACGTGTCTGATTTATTTCACTTAGGAGCATGGTCTCGAGGTGCACCCATTTACCCAGAAATGTCTCAAGCTTAATGTTCTTTATGGCAGAGTAGTACTTCACTGTATAAAGAAACCCACATCTTCTTTATCCATTCACCAGTTAATGGGCACTTGGGTTGGTTCTAAGATTTGGCTATTACTAATTGTGCCACTATAAACGTGGGTGAGCACACATCACTGTAGTATGATGCTTTTTTTTTTTTTTTTGGTACCAGGAATCAAACTCATGACCTTGCACTTGCCAGGTAGGCACTGTGCTGCTGAGCTATATTCCCAGCCCCTGTAGTATGATGCTTTTAATTCTTTTGGGAAGATACCAAGAAGAAGAATAGCCAGGTTGAATGGAACCTCTAGTTTTAGTTTCTGAGGAACCTCCACACTGACTTCCACAGTGGCTGCACCAGTCTAGACTCCTGCCAACAGTGAAATAGATACCTACTGTCTATTCCAATTTCCTGAAGGGTTCCTGCCAAAATTTGTTATTGGTTGATTTCTTGCTAATAGCCATTCTTTCTGATGTGAGATGGAATCTCAGCATTTAATGTGCATTTCTTGAATGACCAGAGATGTTGCACATTTTTTCATATATTTATTTCCTGTTTATACTTTTTAAATTGAGAAGTATATATTCATCTTAGATGCCCACTTTTGGCTTGGATATTTAAATTTGGATGGTCCTTTTTGAGTTCTTTATATATTCTAAATAGTAACCCTTTGTCTGAGGAACAGCTGGAAAAAAATTTTTCTCACACGGTGGGTTGTCCCTTCACTCTGTTCCTGGTTTCTCTTGCTGGGTGAAAGCTTTTTTAATAAGATGAGACCCCAGTTGTTGATTTTTTTCTGTGGTAGTTCCTGTGTAGTTGGGGTTTTGTTCATGAAGTCCTTGCCTACAACAGTGTCTTCAAAAATTTTACCTATTTAATCTTCCAGCAAATTTAATGTTTATGTTAATATTTAGATCTTTGATGCATTTTGATTTTAGTTTAGTGCATGGTGAAAGATAGGGATCTAGTTTTAATCTCCAGCATGTTCAAAGCCAGTTTTCCAGCACCATTTATGAAAGAAGCCGTCTTTCTTCCAGTGAATGTGTTTGGCACATTTGTCAAAGATAAGGTATGTAAGTATGTCTGGAGTTGTTTCTCTATCTTTTAATCTATTCCACTGATTCCTGGGTCTGTTTCTTTGCTGGTACCATGCTGTTTTGTCATGGTAGCTTTGTAGTATAATTTCAAATCAGGGATTGTGATGCCCCCTACCTTGCCTTTGTTGCCCAGAATTGCCTTTGGTATTCTAGGTCTCTTCTGGTTTCAGATGAATTTTAGGATGTTTTCTCTAATTCTGTGAGATATGCTGTTGGAATTTTGATCAGAATTGCATCAAATCTTTGTAACAATTTTAGAAGGATGACAACTTTTGCAGTATTGGTTCCTCCTACCCAAGAGTGAGGGGTATCTTTCTGTCTTCTCATACCCTTTTCAATCTCCCTTTTCAGAGTACTGTAGTTTTCAATGTAGAGGTCTTTTACTTCCTTCGTTAGATTGATTCCTAGGTATTTCATTTTTTTTTTTAAGTGTAAAAGAAAAAGAACAACAAAAAAAGGAAAACATTAACAAAGAGACACACAGTAGCACAGGAACAATACAATCAAAATTGAATTATAGACAAAGTGACAGGATTAACAATGGTTATTGTATTACATATTGATAACTTGAAAGTGTATGCTCAGGAAAACACATATAGACATACAATCTTGATCAAACAACCAATCATCAACTGTTTCTTACCATAAAGCGACATAAGAAAATAGTGGAACCATGTTAGCCATCCTACACGTATATATATACATACATACATACATACATACATACATGTTTGTCCCTTCCTTTTCTCCTTCCCCTCATCCCATTTGTTCTTTACTTTTGAGCAGATTCCCTTCGTGCCTCCTAATTTATATTCCTACTTTCAGGTTCTTATACTAGTGATACAATGTGTTGCTTGCATATATTCCTCTGATTTATTTCACTTAGTATGGTGTCTAATTGTGACCATTTGCCTTCATTTTTCTGATTGCTATTGTGAACGGTGGTTTCCCTAATTTCTTTCAGTGAGTTTGCTCATTGTGTATAGGAAGGTAACTGATTTTTCAGTGTTGACTTTATATCTAGCTACGCTACTAAATTTGATTATTAAATCTAGGTGTCTTTTAGTGGAGTTTTGGGGGCCTTCTGTGTAGGGTATCGTGTCACCTTTGAATTATGGTAACTTAACTTCTTCCTTTCCTATCTTTATTCCTTTCTCTTGCCTAATTACTGTGGCTAAAGGTTCCAGAACTATACTGACTAAGTGTGGCAATAGTGGACATCGTTGTCATGTTTCTGATTTTAGAGTGAAAACTTTCAGGTTTTATCCATTTAGTATCCTGTTGGCTGCTGGTTTGTCATAGATGACATTGATCAGATGGAGATACAGTCTATTCCAATTTCCTGTAGGGTTTTTATCATGAGTGGGTGCTGGACTTTGTCTAAACCTTTTTATGCATCTAGAGATGATCATGTGTTTTTTGTCTGTGTGTCTGTTGGTATTGTGTGTTAACATTTGTTGATCTTCATATGTTGAACCATCCTGGGATCCCTGGGATGAATCCAACTTGAAAAAGTGTTATGATTTGTCTGCATGTCCCCTCAAACCCTCCTGCAGTGATGGGGCAGGCTTTTAGAATTTGATTGATTATGAGGGTGAGAGTTACACCTGCCTTGGGGCAGATAGTTTGCATATGTAAGGGAGAGGAAGAGGCTGCTTGCTGCCATTCCTCCCTTTTGCTCTTGTTTTTGCTATGTTCTGCCACCATGAACTGTTGCCCTCTGCCATGTGCCACTCTGCCTCAGAACCAGCCAAGTGTGGACTGAAACCTCCACATACTGTAAGCTAAATAAACCTTTCCTTTCTTCATTTTGGGCATTGGATATTTTGTCTCACAACCAGAAAAAAGTAACCAAGACACTTGGTCATGGTGTGTAATCTTCTTGATGATTTGCTGCATCCTGTTTGCAGATACAGGTTTTCAGTGCTATAAATTGTCCTTGTAGGACTGCTTTCATTGTGTCCCATAAATTCCAGTATGTTGTATTGGTATTATTTGATTGCAGAAACTAATTTTTTGTTTTGTTTCCTTCTGGGGGGGATGGGTTTTTTGGTGTGTTTTTTTCCTTTTTTTTTTCTTTTTTTTCCTTTGGGTGGGGAATTTTCAGACAGTCTCACTATGTAGTTCTAACTAGTCTTGAACTCACTTTGTAGTCCAGACTGGCCTGGAACTCACAGCAATCCTCCTGCCTCAGCCTCCTAAATGCTAGGATTACAGGGTTCCCAAGTGCTGGGGTTACAGGCATCCTCCCTATACCTGGCTTTTATTTACTTCTTTAATTTCATCTGTGACTCATTGGTTGTTTAGAAAAGGACTTATTTAATTTCCGTGTGTTTATGAAGTTTTTGTGTTTCCTTTTGCTATTGATTTCCAATATCATTGCATCATGGTCTGACAGTACTTTACATTTACATAAGCATGTGCTATGAGCTAGTATGTGTTCTATTTTGGAGAATGTCCTATGTACAGCTGAAAAGAATGTATATTCTGATATTGTGGGGTGATTCGGTTCAGTTCTAACATTTCATTGTTGATTTTTTTTTTTTTTTTTTTTTTTTTTTTTTTTTTTTTTTTTTTTTTTTTTTTTTTTTTTTTTTTTTTTTTTTTTTTTTTTGCTAGTTGTTTTGTTTGTGACAGTGGTGTACTGAGGTCCCCCAATACAAGTGTATTAGTACTTACTTGATTTTTCAAGTGTTAATACTTACATATTGGGGTGCATTGGTATTTGGTGCATCTGTGTTTATGATTGTTACCTCTTCCTCTTGTATTGTTCCCTTTATAACGATGTAGTGACCTTCACCTCTCTTAATCAGTTTTGGCTTGAAATCCATTTTGTCTACGAATTGAATAGCTACCCCTGCTTTGTTCCAAGTTCCTGTCACATGGAGTATTGTTTTCTATCCTTTGATTTTCAGTCTATGAATTTCTTTTTGAGTTGTGTGTTTCTTGTATGCAGTATATTCTTGGATCCTACTTCTTGATCCATTTTATCAGTCTGTTTCTTTGATGGTTGTACCTTATATGTATTGACTTATCCTTGTCATTTATTTTCCTATTGTTGGTTAACTTTTTCTCCCCCTCTGTTTAAATGCTTGCCTTGCCCAGTGGATTCATCTTACTGGGGTTCATGGAGTTGTGGTCCTTGTTATCTCTTTTTAGAATGTTCATCAGGACATTTTGAAGTGCTGGTTTGGTGTTTGTGAATTTCCTCAGGTGTTCTTTGTCATCGAAGTATTTTGAAATATTTATTGCTTATTTCTCCATCAAATTTTGGAATGGTTTCCATCATTCATGGTTTCTATCAGTACAACCATCAAAGAAACAGACTGATAAAATGACTCAAGAAATAGGATCCAACAATATGCTGCATACAAGAAACACACTTAACTCAAAAAGAAATTCATAGACTGAAAATCAAAGGATTGATAGTTTTGCAGGATACATCAATCTGGGTTGGAGGTTGTTTTCTCCCCAAAGGCTTGAAATACTTCACTCCAAACTGTCTTTGATTTGAGGGTTTGTGTTGAAAAGTCATCTGTGATTCTGATGGGCTTTCCTTTATAGGTGATTTGTTTCTTTTCTCTAGCAGCTTTTAGTATTCTGTTCTTGTGTTGAATTTCTGAAATCTTGACTATTATATACCTTGGTTTAGTATCTTTAATCATGGCTAATTGAAGTTCTATATGCCTTAGTTGGCTATATGTCAAATTATTTTTCCCTGCTTGGAAAGTTTTCTGCTGTGACATCTGTGGACAAGTTTTTATATCATTTGTGCCATCTCTTGCTTTTCATTGACTTCGGTCAATCTTGTGTTATTCTTCTTTGCATCATCTAGCAGCTCCTGGATTAATTTCTCGTGGTAATTTGGTATTTTAAAGAAATCTTTCTTTTCATGATTGTTAATTGCATGCCTGTCTTCTATGTCTGAGAGTCTGTCCTCATATTGATTTATTCTGTGGATATTTTTGATGGAATTTTTAGTCTTCTGGATAGCTGCTTGAATCTGTTTTATGGGTTGCGTTTCTTTCATATGTTGTAAATTCATGGTTTCCATCATTTTCCTAAACTTCTCAATGTTTTTTTATCTGTATCTGCTCTAGAGTCACTAAGCATATTTTTCATTGTGGTCGCCATCTCTGTAATTACATGTTTTGAATTTTTTTCTCTAATTATATGAGAAATTATTTCTAATTTCATTTTTTTCTACAGCCTCATTCATTTGCTTTGCTGTTACCACTTCAGAGAGGCCAGGTGGGTGGCTTTCAGACTGTCCTACCCCATTGCCTGCTGGGTTTGTCTTTGGTGAACTAGAAGTCTAGGGTTGCATTTTGTTTTAAGTATCTTCTCATTTTTCTTTTTTTGTTTGTTTAATTCCACAGTTTATGCTTGTACATTTCCTATGCCAAATAGCTTTATTGCTAGTATTTAGAACCCTTAAGAAATGACTACTTCTCAGAGACGTTTTCCAGGTGTAGCTGGCTTTTGGGTTTTGAGTATATATACAGTATAAGAAACTGTCCAATTCTGGAATTGCTATAGCATTTTATTTTTCTATTAGTATTGTATGAGAGATACAGTTTTTTGTTCTTCACCATGATTTTGGCATTGGCATTGTTTTTAAAATTTTAGCCATTCTGATATTTATGTAGTAGTATCTCTTAGTAGCTTTGATGTGTTTCCCTGATGGTTCATAATGTTGAATACCTTTTTATGTACTTATTTGCCACATGTATGTACTTTTCCATAAAATAGCCTCACATTTTTACTTTTTTTTAAGTCTTTTGACCATTTTCTTTTCTTTCTTAGTGTAATTTTGCTAATAGTGAATTTGGTTGGGTTTTCTTGGTCTGGAAGATTTTATTTCACCTTTAGATTCTTAGGAGATGTTTTTGCTAGGTATAGAATCCTAGGTTGGCGTTTGTATCCTGCCATTTGAAGGTAATCATTCCATTGTCATCTGGCTCCTGTATATATTAGGGTTCTCCAGAGAACCAGAATCAATAGGGTGTGTGTGTTTCTGTCTGTTATATGTAGTATATCATCATATATGGTATTAAATATATACTAATTCTATTAAATGAGTCATATATTAAATATATACTATAATATACTTATACAGATGCTCTTCAATTTATAGTGGGGTTACATTTCAGTACCTATTGTAAGCTGAACATATTATAAGAAATAAAATGCATTTAGTAGTTGGGTGCTGTAGTACACAACTGTAATCCCAGCATTTGGGAGACTGAAGCAAGAGGATTGCAAGTTTGAGTCCTGCCTGGACAACTTAGTGAGACCCTCTCAAAACAAAAAGGTCTGAGTGCAAAGGCCCTGAGTTCAATCCCCAGTTCAAAATTTTAAAAAAACACGTTAATATACTAATTTACCAGCCATCATAGCTTATCACAGCCTACCTTAAATGTGCTCAGAACTTATGTATTGGCCTATAGTTGGACAGAATTATATAGAACAAATTCTATTTTTTTTTATTTAATTTTATTTTTTGTCTTTTTGAGACAGGGTCTCGCTATGCAGTTCAAGCTGGCCTTGCACTTACTTTGTAGCCCAGGCTAGTCTCGAACTCACAACAATCCTCTGCCTCAGCTTCCAGAGTGCTGGGATTACAAACATGTGCCACCACACCCGGCAACAAATTCTATTTTAAAAGTGTTGGATGTCTCATGTTATTTATTAGATACTGCACTAAAAATTAAAAAAAAACAATTGTTCTATGAGTGTGCTTTCTCACCACTGTATAGCTGAAAAAAATTACTAAGTTGAACGATTATTAAGTTGGGGTCCATCTGTATATATTTACATACAGATTTATTTTAAGGACTTGATAATATTTAACCAGATGTCTAGACACTATGATCCAGGCAAGTTGACACAGAATTAACCATCACAATCCACCCCTTGTCAACCAGGCACCAATATCTATCTGTCTGTCTGTCTATCCATCTGTGGTACTGGGATTAAACCCAGGGATACTCTACCACTGAGTTATATCCCCAACGCTTCTTTTTTTGTTTTGTTTTTCTTTTTTGAGTTTTTGGGTTTTTTTTTTTTCAGAATGGTCTCACTCATTGTCCTCAAACTTAGAGCAATCCCCCTGTCTCAGTCTCCTGAATGCTAGGATTACAGGTGTATGCCACCACAACCAGTGTTCACTTTTCTCTTTTTTTTTTTTGAGGCAGGTCCTAAGTTGCCTAGCCTTATCTTGAATTTGGAATTCCCTTCCTTAGTCTCTCAGGTAGCTAAGATTACAGGCATGCATCTCTCTATACTTAATTTCTAAATTAAGAAAATAGCAGATCATACTTATGTCATTGAAGTATTCTCTGTAAAGCTGAAAACACCCTATCTCTTCAGCAGAGGATGCAGAGTCCTTGGATAATGTCTTCTCCTTGGTATCCTGCCACTGAAATAATGATGTTACGAAGTTAAGAGTACATACATAGGGGCTGGGGATATAGCTCAGTGGAATAAGTGCCTACCTGGCAAGCCCAAGGTCCTGAGTTCGATCCCTGGTCCCACAAAAAAAAAAAAGAGTACATACATAAATACTGTGATCCACTGTTAGTCTAATTGTTTTTCCTTAAAGACAATTTTTCTGTATCCATTTTCTGTTGTTGCATAACAAAACATCCCCAAGTTTAATAGTTTAAAGCAAACCATCTAATTAACTCGCAGTTCTATAATTAGACATCTATGCTGGGTTATCTGATTCATCTGTTGGTCTTGACTAGAGTTATTGATGCAGCTATAGTTAACTGTTTAAGCTCAGATTGTCTTAAGCAAAAATGCCTGCACCTGATTTTGGCTATTGGTTGGGCATCTCTGTCCATGTAAGTAGGTGAGGCAAGGCTTCTCACATTATGACAGCAGTTTTTCCAAAGAGCAAATTGATAAAGTCACATTGCCAGCTCAAATTAAAGGGATGGGAAAATAAACTTCACCTCTCTATAGGAAGTATGGCTATACTTCACTATAAAAAGTACATGCACAGGGGTGGGAATTTTTTTACTCGTCTTTGTTGTCTACTACTATTTTCTTTTTGGTCCCTCTCTTCCCCTGTCCTCCCCTCTCCCCCTGTGGGACTACTCTTGTCTGCTTTCTGCTGATCCTCATATTGTCTTCTCATGTGCTAGCCACTGTATTTTAAACATTGTTTGTAGAAATAATTTGACTTAGGATATCTTTTTCTAGAGAAAATTGACGTTTGTTTGTGGCCTTGCATAGAGATCTTGACTCATTTTAGTCCAGCTTCAGAGATGGGTATGTTTTTAAACAGGATTGATGTTGTCCCTGGTCAACTTCATTCTATTACTTAGTATGCCAGTGTTATGGGTGATACATTGTGTCAACTTGGGGAGTCTAGAGGTTTGGCTGAGTGATTCAGCAGGAAGTCAGGGTGCTAACTTTGTACACATCCTGAGACTGTGGGAGAGGAGGGCATGGACATTGTGTGAGAACTACACGCCCCCTGGGTGGGGGTAGGCTGTTTACAATGTAAGGGAAGAGAAGAAGCTGCTTGTAGCCATTCCTCCCTTTTGCTGTGGTTGTTTTTGCTGTGCTGTGCTGCCCTGAACAGTTTGCCCTCTGCCATGTGCCACTCTGCCTCAGAACCAGCCAAGTATGGACTGAAACCTCCACAAACTGTAAGCTAAATAAACCTTTCCTTTCTTCATTTTGGGTGTTGGGTATTTTGTCTCAGCAACAAAAATAAAGTAACCAAGACAGCCAGTTATGTGTATGACACATTGATAAATGCTGCATAGGTCCTGCAAGTGGAACAGACCTGATGTTGTCTGTGTGGAGCACAGTTAAATCGTTAACTGACAGGTAAATATATATGTAATTAATAAGTTCTGTTAACACAATAAATAAGCTATCCCGATAATATTTACAGTGAGGAAGGAGAGAATGGTTCTCCCATAACTGACTGGGACGGGTTTTATTTAAGGTAAAACCTAGCTGATGAAAGAGAACTAGAAGCAGAAAAAGCCAGGCAGAAGCAATTACTAAATGACAACCAGAAAAGTGTGTGGGAAAGAGGTTTGAGGTTGACTTTAAACTATGTCAGTGAAGCTGTAGGATAGTAATTCCCCCTCCCCATTTTTCTTTCATTTCCCTTTAGAAAAATCAGTGAATTAGGTATTGATGAATCTGGGTTCTGGAATCAGCTCTGTGATCTTGGACTAGTTATCTAATTATTCATTCAAGGCAAAATAAGAGGGAAGCAAGGAGAGGGCAGACATGGATGAAGGATATGAGAGAGACTGTCAAATTTATTTGTATTCTTCACAAGTATTTGAATATTTGGACACCTGTTGCAGGCATCCTAGAAGTATTTATTGAGTTTGCAGAATGAGAACAGCTAAGCTTTTACACATTAAAAAGATGAGTCTTGGGTCAGCAGTAGAGTGCTTGCCTAGCATGCAGAAGGCCCTGGGTTCAACCCTCCAGGAACCCCTACCCAAACCCAAGATAAGATGAAAATTACTATGCTTTCTCTATTTAAAGGAAAGAATAAATTAATCAAAATGAAAAAAAGCCACATTCATTTTCATCTCCTGAATGAATAGTTTTATTAACTAACTGAAGTGTTCTGTGCAACGAGAGAAAGAGAGATGAGACAGTGCTTGAGATGTGAGCTCCTTAAGGGCAAAAGCTGCTTTTTCCTTTGCCTGCACAGCCTGGTTCAAAATGAGGAAAACTGAATAAAAGAGCAGATAAGCATTTCCCTGCTTTGAAAACATGAGCTGTCATTCCAAATCAGGTTTACCATCCATTTACTTTATGTGAGTTAGAAAGATAGCAAGAGATCTTTTCCATTCATGATATTGCTAGCCTAAATTTCTGGTTTGATGGATGGATTATAGAATTTAAATTTTCTCAAAGCTCAGCAGTCAGCAAACACATTGTTACACTGAGATAAACAAGGATGCCTCTCAGAGCCCTACAAGTAATTTCTGTCTTTGGCCAGAGTTCCTAGGGCTTGAGCTGATATTTGAGAGAAATTGGAACTTAGAGAGTTATACTTCCTGTATCTTAACTTTCTGATTATTATGTAAGGTTTTCTTTTTCTAGAAAGAGACTAATCTGGAATGAGAATGAATTCTCATGAGTAAAAGCAAAGCTTTAAGTAGGTCATCTGACTTTGCCTTTGTGGTCTACATTCACCCTGGTTATAAAAGGGCCTTTCATGAGTTTTCTAGGCTTTCATCACTCTCCACAGGCATTGTAAAGAATTAAGCTACCCACCCTCCCCCATGCTGGTCTCATGGCCTCTTTCATAGAGTATACACTGGACTATGTTTAGCTTAGCAGGGACTCTGAAGACAGGAACAACCTTCCTTCCTATGAGAGAGTCAGTATTGGTTAGTGTCAAAGCCACAGAAATTTATTGTCTGCCAGTATCTAATAAATATGGTGACTAGCAACCTGATTTTTGCCAAAGTACTAGGCCAAAGCTTTGTAAATATTTATGTTTAAGTCTGTAATCCCAGCACTCAGGAGGCAGAGGCAGAAAACGGTCTCACGATATTTTAAAAAGTGGGCAGGATGCTAGGGACATAACTCAGTGCAAAGGACCTCAGTTCAGTCCCCAGCCCCCACTCACCCCAAAAGAATCTTTTATAACCTTAAAGGCTCATACTCATTCTCTGGAATTTCCTCTGTGAAAGTGAAGTGCTCTCCAGGGTCTTGGAGTCCCACTAATAATGTGGAAGATCCTCTTGCCTTTTTTTGGTGTTTCTCCATTACATTGCCTTTCTCAAGATTTCTAGTGTTCAAGGGCTTCCTCAGTTTTCAGCAGTTTCTCAAGCTGTTTTCTCACACTGGCGGCTCTTCAGCATGCTGCACATTCTCTACTCTTCCTTGGTGGCATATATCAGTTTTCTACTCATCAACATCTACCTACTCCTGCCTCTTATGCTTCTCAGATGTCTCCTGCCTGGCTTGTTCATTATTGCTTTTGTCACTCCAGCTGTCCTCTCCCTTCTTTGGCTTTCTGCCTGACTTCCATGGCAGCTAATCTGTCATTGCCTGTCTTCAGTCCTGCCCCTTCTCCCACCTACCCCTGCAGGTACAGCATGTGCAGTGTTAGTGCACATTCTCTTTGTTCAGAACTAAATGCATCACTTTCCACCCTGTATGCCCCCAAATTGGTCATCATCCCATGCACAGCATTGTTATTCACCTAAATCAAACACCCTAGCCTTCTGTATTTCCAGAATCACGTTAAGTTCTACTTTGTTGCTGAAAATGTAAACTGCCACAACCACTATGGAAATAAGTATGTAGATTCCTCAAAAAAAAACTAGAAATTCCATTTGACCCAGCTATTCCTTCTAGGTATCTTCCCCAAAGAGTTAAAGACATCATATTACAGTGATATATGCATACCCATGTTTATAGCAGCACAATTCATAATACCTAAATCTTGGAAATGGTCTGTATGTCCATCAGTAGATGAATGGATGAGAAAATGTGGTATTTATGCACAATGAAATTCTACTCTGCCATAAAGAAAGATAAACTGAAGTAGTTTGTAGGAAAATGGATGCATCTTGAGACCATCATGTTAATTGAAATAAGTCAAACACACAAGCTTAAATACCTTCTCTGATACAAGAAACCCAAATGATGACTTCCGGGAAGATGGCGACCGGGTAGGCAGCAGAGAGAGAACCTCCCAGAGGATTACCACCCAGACAATGGAATATAGCAATATGAAGACAGAAAGGAGAGAGGTGTGTACCCTGAACCCAAGAAGGATCTGAAATGGGAACTGAAGCCCTAGGAAAGACCAAGCAAAACCTCTCCTGGAGGAAAGGATCGGAGGG
>PVLD010023038.1:0-28184 GCA_004027595.1 Dinomys branickii | reverse complement strand
TAAAAATGCCACAATTTTTTAATCCAGTCTTCTGTGGATGGACACTTGGGTTGCTTCCACATTTTAGCTATTACAAATTGTGCTGCTATAAACATGGGTGCACATATATCAGAGTGATATGATGTTTTCAGATCTTCTGGGAAAATACCCAGAAGAGGAATAGCTGGTTTGAATGGAACCTCTAGACCTAGTTTGCAGAGAAATCTCCAAACGGCTCTCCACAGTGGTTGCATCAGTCTGCAAGATTCACTTATTTTCATTTGTTTTTATTTATCATGTTCACTTTTAAGAAGCCATTCTGTCATAAATGTAAGTGAGCAGAGATATATCTATGCTAACATTCATTCTTTAAGTGAACTGAATGGTTATTAAAATAAACAGTCAAACTGGGTGTAGTGGCACAGACCTGAAAGCCCAGCATTTGGGAGGCTAAAGCTGGAGGCTCTCTGTGAGTTTATGGCCAGCTTAGGCTAGAGCGAGTTCAAGACCAGTCTAAACTACACTATGAGACCTTGACTAAAAATCAACTGACCAAACACACACATCTATCAACTGCAAAAGTCTCATCAGTAAAATTTAAGTGTTAAAATCACTTTCATGTCCTTTGTAAAAATACTAACCTTATCTCTTAAACTGTCAATCTTAAACCATTCCAGTAGCTTGATTCCAACATCCAGAGGACTTTCAAGAAATGTCCTATAAGTTAACAGAAAATCTTCTATATAAGTTGGGTCCACAATAGAATGTTCTTCTATTAAATGCATGATGAGACGCTCAGGTGTTGCCTAAAAATATAAGGACAGAAAGGATTAGAAAATAAACAGCTTGGGGTTCAAACAGCTCCTCGGTAGATATTCCTTTAAAACTAGAGTTTCACCTTTAGAACCTTAGTACTGGGAGCAGGTGGTCTTCCTGTGTTGTGTAATTCAGTAGCACCCAGAGGTCCAGAGTGAGAAATGGGAGAGGAGTAAGTACCCAGCAGCACTACACAGCTATACCTGCTCCCAGCCGCATTTCATCATGGCAGGACCTTGGATTCATTGTTCTGCAGGCTATTAGCCACTTCTATTATAACTGGGGACATGTAATGATTGTCCAGGACAAAAGCAGGAGGAAGTGAGAGTTAAACAAGCTTTCTTGCAAATTTAGTGCACTTAAAATTTTCTTCTGCATTAGGCTATAGAAACAGTAGGTCAACACAAGATAGCCAGGTTTTACTGTCCTTGTTAATTTTCCTTGGTTTCTCCCTGCTGGCTGCCCATCTTAGGAGGAATCCAGAGCCCTACAGTAGTTCTTACATTGAGCTTAAAATGTCTGCTGTGCCCCAACTAATAAGAGGGAATATAAACATTTCCTACTGTCCTCTTTGAGCTTCTGAATCAACATCAACATTTATTAGCCTTTGTGATTTTTTATAGGTAGCACATATATAGAAGTAAACAACAAAAACAGAACAGAAAAAGAAACCCCAGCTGTGAAGCCTGATACAGATACCAACTGTTGTCATAACCCCAAACTTCAAGTTGCAGCTTTCATCTGAACAACTTGCTGTTCACAATTAATTATACAGTAAGCATACATTAATGCTAACAATGTGCTACTATAAGAATTTATTTATAAAAACATACTCCTTGCTAACAAAAAATATAAATCTTTTCTGCAGAAGGAAGCCAGAAGTAAGACTTCTCATATAACCTACTTAAGCAACAAGGAGATTGTACATTACTGCTCTCCTCCTACCCTCCAAAACACTCTAGGCCTAAGTGTGAGCCATGTTTACTATCCAGATCAATCACCACTTTGGGTCACTTCAATCTTGTTCTTAGGTCATACACACAGAAGTCAGGGGTGGGAAATGGGCAGTGTGAGAGACTATCATTCTGCTTGGCTAAATTCAGGACCAGCTATGCTGAACACTGAAAATTTTCTATACATCAGCCTGATGACCATGCAGGCATGTCACCAGTGCACTCACCAGCAAGCAAGAGGTGGGATGCTTGGAAACGGGGTGCATATAATGGTAGCAGGCAAAAGAGATGGGTGGTATATGGGTATGGTAGAGACTGATCACAATCAACAAATAAAGTATAACGAGCAACTTCTGGAGAAGATATTTACAAACACAGGAAGGAAAAGGTTAGAGAAAACTTCTGTAGTAAAGCATTGCACCTGGAACTATTAGTGTGAGCTCGTGGTTGTTAAACATTATTTCCTAGCTCTGTCTGGTGAGGAGATCTGAAAACAATGCTACATCAGCAGCAATAAATGTAGTGAGTATCCAGATCTTGGTACATAAATGATATTCCTCCACTGAAAGGATCATGAAGATCTCTGAAGAAATGGTGGATCCCAAAGCTAGAGCAGACAGAAAAGTTTATGTTGAGCTTTATTATTTGCCAGGTAACAAGCACTCAAACAAAAGATGTCAAAAGAATGCAAGAATCAGCTTGAATATCTCATAGGCCAAATGTCAGACAATTTAAATGTAAGAATAATATGGTTAAGGGAATACAACAGCTGAGTTAGCTAATGCAAATAAATTAATACAAGAGAAAAGAAAGCTCATCCTTACTGAATGACAGCTAATAAATACAGAAGACATTATGGAAATAGGATATCACCATTTCAGGCAGAAGTAGCCACAGCACTCAAGACTGGTGGGTACTAGCTTACACCTGGTTGTTACCATCCATAGACCAGAGGTTGTACACTGATACTATCATAGAACATCTCTTCAGCATGCACTCATCAGTTATAAAAGGTCCCATGGAGACTTCACAGTGAAACAGCATGGCAGATAGTCACCGACATGACCAGAACACCAGCAGTGGCTGATAGACAGATCAGCATCCGTGCTGCCTGAGCTCAGGCATTGAGAAGGGTACATTAGCATTTTGGCCGAACTCCTCCCAGGGAAGACTGCCTTTAGTATGGCAATGTTGGTGCAGTTCGTACATCTTGTTGACAGAACCTCAGTGTCTTGTTTTGGTTCCGCACATCTTGCTCACACAGTGCTATAATTTTTGCTGGATGTATAGCACAGTACATTACACTATAGCACTGCATATAAGAGTTACCCAAATGAAAGCAAAGACATCAGGCTGGAGTTTCCTCTGGTCATTTCTTCTGAATATTGCAGTGCACCTACTATAAACAATTCCTCCTTAGCAACCAATTCATTTAACAATCACACTGCAGGAGTGTAAGGAGGAAGGTTGTAATGGCTTCTAGTACAGGATACAAGAACTGCATTCTTTCAGTCTGCTGAGGGTACAAATGATAGGTAAAGAATGAGAAACTGAAGCAGACTGAGGTCATGTGACAACTAAATGCAACTGTGTTTCTGGACGCGATCTCAGAGTATAAATAAGAAAACGACACTGTGTGGGATTGTTGATGAACACCTAACAGGGTCTATGAGGCAAATGGATTTATATCAGCAATGCCTACTTCCAGACATGAAGGACTCCATGCTGTTTATATAACAGAGTGTTCTTGTTTGTAAAAGACTTGAAATATTTCAGTGAAAAGGCTTCATATTTATAGATTACTATTCTAGAGAAGAGTAAATGCAATGAAATATTAAACGTAGGAAAGCAGGGTGAGGTAGTACACATCTGTAATTCCAGCACTCAGGAAGCTGAGGCAGGAGGACCACTATGAGTCTGAGGCGAGCCTGGGCTATATAGTGACGTCAAAGCCAGTCTGAACTACACAGCCAGACCCTGTCTCAAAAACAAACAAACAAACAAAAAAGGTAGGGGAATCAGACTGAGCACTCTGTGTAATGTCCCTGCAACTTTCCAGTAAGTTTGCAATTATTAAAAAAGAAAGTCCCCAGAAAAAGGTAAGATGAATTGAAATTAAAAAAATATATGCCAGGAGTGGTGCACACCTCCAATCTCAGCACTTGGGAGGCTGAGACAGGAGGATCGCTGTGAGTTTCAGGCCAGCCTGGGCAACATAGTGAGTACAAGGCCAACCTACAGTACATAGTGAAGCATTTTCTTAAAAAACAAAATAAAACAAAGCTAAAACAAAAGCAAAGAAAGTGTTAGCCTATGGTAGTCCACTTATTCCTTCACCTTTTTTTATAAACAAAGTCTACACTCACCAGTTTAAGAAAAGAAAGTGCTGAGGAAAAGCCTGATGACCAAGGCCCAGATCAATAAGACATTAGACTTAGGTATCTATGATTTATCTCCTTCACTATTAAAATGCTCAATCTACAATAAAGAATGACACACTTATCTTAGAACCAGGACTGGTTTGAAAAGAAAAAGCTATGCGCTTATTATTTCCCCTCTCCCACCTATACCTGCTCTATTTTATATTCAGACGTTTTGTGACAAGAAAGAGTGCACAGAGGAGCGGAGGGCAGGATGTGGAGAAGGGAAACCAACACCCTACAGGGATCAATCTGCAGGATCTCACTGTTTCTGACATACGTCATTTAGCCCTCATAAAGCCCTTTTCCTCTCCTCCGGAAAAGAAAAGGGAAAGTTTGGAGAACCGCTATTTTCAATGCTACAGAGATTCAGTGACTGCTCTGCCTCTTAATTTAGGACTCCAGAATCAATGAATTATAAAATACATCTGAGGAAGAAAATGTTAACCAAAACATTCTAAAATAATATCTTGCTCATGCTGGTATTAAATGACAGTAAGTTATCCTTCATCATTAAAATGTGTAGAAGTCAGCTAGGCAAAGGAACCAGCTTTATTCTTATCAGATTCTAACATACTACATAGTGAACTATCTTGCGCTACTTAAAAAAGTGGCTCAGTGCCATTCCAAAGTCAGATTAAAAGCTTTATTCTACCTAACAGTAAACAAAAACACCTACCTTGATTACAATGTGTCCTTTCCTGGTTCCAGTCCGGTCTAATTCCCGGTGCTCATGCACCATAACAATTTCTCCCTCTTCTTCAACTTTATGGGTATTTTTTTCTACATGATTTAAAATTCTCCAATAATCCCGCTGGGCTATGCAGACAAACTGTCCGAGAACAACATGGGGACAATTAATGAATCTATAATACATAAACACATCACTGTGCACAAAGGCAGAGCACAAAGGCAAGAAATCGAGTGGCATCAGTCCTCTTTCATTCAACCCCATTAGTTTTTAAGAAAAATTAAGGAGAAACAATTTATGCACTAAGGGACCAAAAAAGTCAACTCTGTTTGAATTCTGCTCTAAATGCAGAAGTGTCTACTTCTTCCAAAACTGACACTGCAAAGAAAACATGAAGCAGGAGTAAGTTAGAAACAACTAAGTTCCTATTTCTTTCCTTTGTTTAAAAATAAAAAGATTCTGGGCTGGCTGTCACATACAAGTTTAACAAACTAGAATTTATTGGCACATTCTGTTAAAAATTTAAAGTTTGCTAAATTCTATAAATATCCAATGCAGATATAAAATCTAGTTTCCTTTACTATCTAGCTCTTTAGCTTTTCTCAAACAAAGCTATTTTATTTTGAGGAAAACAAACAAAAAACTAGGTTTAGCCATTTTAAATTAAACAAGCAAGAGTATTTGACCAAAGAGACAAACTTACCTGACAATCATCTACTTTAGTCCTAACAATTCCATGCATGTACTGCTTATCCAGAGTGGGAGTAATTCCAAAACTATTTCCCATAAAGAGATTTTCAACTTTTCCATCTGGATGACTAATTTCTACAGTGCCATTCAAAATAACATACCACGAGTCAAGCTATAGAAAAAAAATTTAAGAAGCTTTTAAAAATTATTTCATGTTAGTAAGAATCCATCACAATATACAACTTGCATAATTAAAAAAAATAAGATGTGGTTCTATATTATTAAGTTCTCTATCAATAGTTCCCTTGTCCTTATCTATGTAAATTATTGAAGTTTATTTTACTTTTTTATTTTAGTCAACAAAGAAAATCAGGAACTTTCATAATTGGCCAAATTCTTGGAGGCAAATATAATGTTTAAGAGCACAAACCCTTGGAATCTTAATCTAGATCCTATCACTAACCAGCTGAAGGATGTTCAGAAAGTTATATAACCCCATGCAGACTTCAGTTTCATCATTGCTAAAATGGCAGTTTTTATTACAGGACTATTATGTTAAAAAAATGAGTTGCTAAATAGTGAAATGCCTAGAACAATGTGTGGCATGTAATAATCACCCAAAACATAAATTGGGAAATGGGAAGAAAATGTTCAAAGGAGAAGATGGGGGACAAAGGACAAGAGAAAAACAAGAAATGGAAACAAGCTTTGGTAAACAGAAGGGAGGCTAAACAGAGGGGAAGGAGTGGGAAAAAAGACAAGGTGAGATGTACCACGGACAGTTGCGACTGCTCCACCGTGAGTGTTACCACTCTGCACCAATAAAGAGAAAAAAGTATAAAAATACTAACGACTGTCTGACCTTAACAAAACATTCAAAATTTCTCCTAATGTTGAGAAAACATTGCCTTCATTTATATGGAAGTATTTAATCCTACAAGGAGATATATTTTTAAAGATTTAATGTGTACCAACAAAACACTACATTCCTGATTTAGTAACTCACTCCTCTTTATTAGCCTAACTTTTAATAATTTTACTGAGATTTAGGGAAAATCCATGATTTTCAGTTCTTAAAAACGGTTACCAGAGGGCAGCAAGAAAGTTTCCGAAAGTTCACGGCTTTGGTTATTTTAATTATAAAATACATGCACCGTTGAACTTGTGGATTATATAAACTACTTGAGAAGAGAGACTCTGTCTGATTTTTCCTACCACTGTGTCACTGGCTAAAGCAGTACCTGGTACACAGTTGACACATAACTAATTTTCCTGGCAGGACTGTAGAAAATTAAAAGAATACAAAAACTTAAGAAAATAAAAATCATTAAAAACCCTACTGTTACATAGCTAATAATTTAGTTTACCTCTTGCCACTTATTAAAAAAACATTTATTACAGTGTTCATTTGTTCACCAAGCTTTTTGGCGGAACATGTCCCATGTGTCAGAAGTATTCTAGGAGGTAAGAAGAAAATACATAAACCAGAGCTAGAGGGAAGGCCTCTGACCCCAAGAAAGAAATCTCCATAAAATAATTCGAGGAGCTGGGGCAGGAGCTCAGTGGTAGAACACTTGCCTAGCATGTTCAAGGCCCCCCCTTCCATCTCTGGTATAAAAAATAAAAATGAAATGGAATGATTTGAGAATCTATATAATGATTTGGTTAATTGTTTCCTTTTCTCAGATTATATTTTGGTCACATCCAATGTTTACTGTTACAATGAACATACTTTAATATTACTGAGTTTTTTTTTTATATGATGTTCTCTGGAGAAACACTAAGTCAAACAACAGGTCAGGGGCTATGAGTACTTTGGACTCTAGGCACATTAGTATATAGTGACTCATTTTAACACAGCAGTCCTATCACAGAAACTTGTCATGGCCATTTTAGAGTAGTTAAGAATTTCTTTTCTTCCGGTTCTAATACCTTCCAACCCCCTTACATTCTTTCTGTACCTATCTAAAAGATGCCATCTGAGCATTTTTGAACAAAATTGCCACATAAATGTCTCAAGTAGACACAGTCCAACACAGTCCACTAGGAGGCACTGCTAGAATGATGCTTCCTTCTTTTACCAAAGGTATATAATATAGAAAAAATGCACACTTGATAAACATTTTAAACAATAATGCTAGATATAAATGTACAGATTTTTTAAAGCCCTACAACCTAACTTTAGCTGGGCATGGTGGCACATGCCTGCAATCCCAGCACTAGGGAGGCTAAGGGAAGAGAACCGCTGTGAGTTTGAGGCCAGCCTGGGCTATAAAGTGAGAAAGTGAGTTCAAGCCAGCCTGAACTGTACAGTGAGACCCTATCTCAAAAAGACAAAAAACAAAACAAAACAAAGCAAAACAACCAAACCAAACAACAATAAAAACAAAAAAATAAAAACAATTTGAGAAATAAAAACATCTCATTTAATGACTTTTATTTACTATCCATTCTGTCTAAAATCCATTGCTAGGAAATCAAATCTGAAATAAAGAAAACCAAAAACTTACTCCTTCAGAAATTGTAACTACTCTGAACCCAGTATTTATTTAAGAAAGTTTAAATTTCAAAAGTCAGGATATATTTAAGTTCACGGTAATTAAATTCTCTAAGAGCAGAATCAGTAAAAATTAGCACCCACACTAAATGATACATGACATTTATCTGCTAACCTACCTCTTGCCCATCTTCAAGAATGACTGCTCCAGCTTGCTCCACCACTTCAAAAATCATCACGGAGCAGAGCTCTCTCCTTACTGACATGGTCATGTTTGCAAAAGCAGGGAGCTGGTGCATAAATTCAAGTAACTGCTCTATGAAACACAGAAATTCCAGCATAAGGACTTAAGATGCAACAAAATCTATAACTCAACACCCAATATCTCATTCATATTAGGAATTTATGCTGTTAAAGAAACCCAATTACAATAGGACCATTGACTTTAAAACATCAGGTATGGTTATGCATATGGTTCAACTCACATGTAAATATGGGCATACTACCGGATACCAGGCTTTACACCTCCCAGCCTCAGGTCTGGATGAAGATGAGCAGTTTAGTTTGTGAAGCCCAAGACACTACCCTGAGGTGGTTAAGCTAGGTGACCTTTTGACCTGATGGGCGGGGCTTTCATGTGATTTTATCTGGCTGGAATTTTGTTTTTCTTCTTTTAACTGCTATAATATATGTTAGCAAGTACTATAATTAAATTAGGGACAACAAAAGTGAATTCCAGTTCAAAATTTGTCAAAGCAACTAGGTGACACTCTAATCTAGTTTATGTTGTGGGCTCCACAAGCCATGCTTTGGTTCACACATGTGAAAATAAAGATAAATGTAAGGGGAAACACACATACGCAGTCAGCCACAGGTTACCGGAGAAAAGACTCTAGGAAGCTATACACTGTACTCATAGGTAATTGGAAGCAACTGTATTTCAACTTTTAAAAAAATTTTCTGAAAATAGCAAAGTATATAATTCATCATTGAAAATGCACTTTCAGCCTCTGTCCAGATAATGTTTGAGCATGCATTTAAACTGCTGGTTATTTAACGGTATTATGCCTTCAGAATGCCAAAGACTACAACTTTTTAAAAAACGGCTATTCACTTCATTGATCTTTACTAAATTATGACTGCTATTAGTACTCATATCATCTAGTTTAAACAACAGGACTATTACTAAATAACCTAGGATAAACTCTTAATTTAATCATAAAGTGTAATAATTGACACTGCCATAATTTATTTCTAGATGTCCCCCCACAACTTCATGCACTCATAGGGGGGCTTTTGGAAGGTGACGGGGTCACGGTGCTGACCCTGGTTAATGGATCAGTCTGCTGATGGGTTGACAGCTAACCCCAGCCATGCTGGAGAAGGCGGGTCCCTGAGGACGTGGCCCGAAGGGTCCGTCCTCCCCCCCCCCCCGCCCCCGGGGTCTCTGTCTCCTGTCTGCCACGAGCTACTCTTCTCTGCCATGCCGCCTTGCCTCGGGGTACTGTGTCTCCGGGGTGACCGAGTAACTAACACAGACACCAGGTAACCTTTAACATAACACCCTTAGTATTCAGTCTTCCCATTTGTAACAAGTTCTGTGAGAAATTACATGAAGGAATATGCATAAAGTTTTAACCAAACACATTAAAAAATACATATACACATACATATATACACACACACACAAAGATATATATACACAAACACATATGTGTATTTTTCCAAACTAGGGAAACTAAAATACAGTTTTTGAAAAATTTTTAAAAAGCAAGTTCATAGACACTAGACATTCCCATAACTGTTTTAAATATCTTACAGACATGAAGGGAAAACTCAGTTTAAGGCAATCAAAGCTTTCTTTTATAATCTGTAACAGCCAACTTCAAAGGTGTCTCTGACCCTGGTCTGACATTCCAGTCTTTGTAGAGTGGCCTCCCATACTGTAGCAGGGTTCTTTGGTATGATAATCCACCGGCAGAAGTAATGAGTCACTTCTGAGGACCAATCATAAAAGATACTGTGACATCTGTCTTAGTCTTCCATGGACTATTTGCTTTGGGGGAAGTCTTTTGGCATTATGTAAGGACAAGTAAGCAAGCTAGGAAGGCTCACATGAAGAGGAAGGAAGTGAGGCCTTGTACCAAAAGCTGCGTGAGCAGCCATCTCGTACACAGATCCTTCCGCTCAGCCCTGTGATGACTGAGATGACTACAGCCACTCTTGACATTCTGCTACAACCTTACATCAGATAATAAGCCTCAAGTATCGTGTTAAACTGTTAGAAATCTCAACTCACTAAAAAAACAACATAATAAATGTATATTGTCTTATCCTTTAACTTTTGGAGTAATTGAAGTGGTAATAGGTAACTATATAAATTTACACATTCTTATGTGACTAGATATATTTCTTACCAATGTCGTCATCTGTTTTGTCTGCAGGTTCTTTTTCAAGACATTCTCGAACAAGATCGCGTCCCTGCAATGGATCTGTTCGATCAATCTCTTCCTCCTCCTCTTCATCCTCAGAATCAACAGGTCCTTCTGGAAGGCGTGTTAAATCTACATCTCCTACCTCACTCTCTGTAGCCTACAGAAAGAAATTAAGTCATTTATCATTGTATGTTAAAATATATCAGTATGAATTAACAAAAACTACTCCTCTCTTAGCAAATATTACAACGTATGTTGTATTAAGAATACAATAAGCAAAGCAGTTGTCTAGTATGCAGAAGGCCATAGGTTCAATCTCTAGTGCCAAAATAAAAATACAATGAAATGATATTAATATTAATAATATTAATAATTAATATTAATTTTTTTCTACCAAAAATATAGGCTTACCTTTCCACATTGTGCTATTTCACTGATAAATCGTAGCGAGTAAAGTCAAATTTGGTCAGGAGACTCAAACATCACTAAATATTTTAATTGTTTTCCAACAAAACATTTGTGCTTTCTTGAAAGCACAAAGCTTTCTAACACATGAAGTGCAAGAATGAAATATCAACATATGCATGAGTTATCAATGTAAGCTGAGTTTGTGAAAGGAAATTCTTTCATTAAGAGAGGGGTAAAGTCTAGTTGGAGAGATACTCATTTGAGTTAAAAGTAGAGGTTGGTATGAGCCAAAATAAACCTCTTCCCCTTTAAAAAATAAAAGCAACTTTGAAAAAAAAGTACAGTGATGGGTATGTTTTAGCACTTTTCAGTATTGTACCTGTCATTTCCCAACCTTGTTGTTGGTTCTAACAGTGTAAAGAGCTGAGATTAATCTTTACAGCAAACCTGAACAACTTTGGAAACATATCAGTGTCAGGATCTACAAAAAGAGCTAGCAGATTCTTAAATATTGTAAGTTAAAACGTTACTCAGGAAACAATGAAGAAATTTTAAGAAAATAATATTGTCCTTAATTATTAAGCAGTACTTTTATTATACTCGATTCACATTGTAAATAAAAACCACAAATATTAACAAAGTTATAGAAAAATTAGTTGAACATACAGGAATTCTGTAAAAAAAATAAACACTCAACTACGAGAATAGTTGAAGATTATGAAAGCATCACTGAAATACAGTATTCATCTCATGTCCTACTCTGAATGTTTACTGTTTTTTCTGCTCAAAAGAGGCTCTATTTCCTTTTGGGTACTGCCACTTCTTTCCAGTGGGAAACAGTGCCCTGTCCATAGTTCTAAGGTACGAAGAAAATTTTCTCTGGATTTTTATAACTGGAGCTACGAGTGCAGCATTCTTTCCCTTCTGGTTGCTGCCATGCAGGACAACTCAGAGAGACAGCCTACAGCCACAGGGGAAGGCCTTTCTGTGGTGAGAGAGAACAAACACCTTGAGAAGGGGCAGCGGGTAGAGGAAGGAGGGCAGAGAGGAAGAGACAGAAGTGGAAAGAGGTGAGACAAAGAGCAACAAAGTAACAAAGCAGGCAGGACAGAGAAAGAAAGAGCACGGCGTGTACTCAGCACTCAGGAGCAATGAGACGGTGAGTGTCACAGAGGAAGAGAGAGAAAGCTAGCCATAGGGAGCCAAAGATCAGGGCGGACAGATGGGCAGGAACACTTAGAAGCATCCAGGTTTCTTAAGGCCAGAGCCGACTGCTTTCACTGTGGCTCAACAAATTATCCTTTCGGTTTTTATAAATTCAAGTTAGTGGACTTATACATGCCACTGAGAGTTCTGTCTGCTTTCTGTAAGAGTATGACTTGTATTTCTTTGGATTTTTGTACGGCTTTAAGTGAACCCAACACCTAACTTCAGATCTTTAGTATTAGAGAAGCTGGCTTTTATGTCTGCTATGATCTGGATATTTGTGTCATCTTAAATTTTTGTTGTTCTTTTGTGGTCCTCAGGACTGAACCCAGGGCTGTGCATACGCTAGGCAAGGGTTCTATCACTGAGGTACACTCCCAGACTCCCTAAAATTCTTATGTTGAATCCCTACCTTCAAGGTGCTGTTAGGACACAGGGCTTCTGGGCAGTGATTAGGCTGTGAAGAGCAGGATTAGGTAATGAGAACCCTCAGTACTGGGAGATTAGTACCCTTATAAAAGGGGACATAGCGAGACAGTGCCACCAATGAACAGAAAGAAGGCTTTCACAAGATACCAAATCTGCTGGCACAATGATCTTAGGCTCTTCTCCTTCCAAAACTGTGAGAAATAAAAGTTCTGTTTATACACTACCCAATCTACTGTGCTTTGTTGTAGGACCTGAATGGCCTAGGACAAGTCACATGAGAGCACTCCTGTCTCGCGACTGACTAGTATGCTCTTACAAGGAAAATGGGGAAACTCAGTAAGTATAAACCCTAAAATGGGTAAACCTGAAGAAAGGGCAACAAAAACAATACAATCTGAAGAGAGAGAGGGAGAATCAACAGAATCACTGAGACAGCACGATAGTATTAAAAGTTAGCACAAAAAACGTGAGCAGTACTCTGTACTCGTGAAGTCGTAGACCTGATCCCTGACCTTTCAACTACTTTATACCACCATTTGGGACACAGCACGCTCTCCGAAAAGTTATAAGAAATGAACTAGCCCAGGGAAAAACATTGGTGACAGGACTAAAAAGAGAATCATTAAACTTCCAGTGCTTTTCTTTTCCTGTCATGAGAACGCATCTGTGTATGTGAAAATATAATTTGGTGAGGCAGACAGCCTGAGGTAATTTTCTGATGACTTGGCCTTCCCCAAATAAACTGGCAGAGGACATCCTTTTCCTGTCTGCATCTAGTTAAACATGAATCTACAATGAGAAGAACCACAGGTTGAAATCAAGAGTTAACGGGCTGGAGGTACAGCTCAGTGGGGTAAGTGCTTGCCGCTATGCACTAGGGCCCTGAGTTCGATCCCCGGTCCCGGAAAAAAAAAAAAAAAAAAAAAAGTTAAAAACCAATCTTCAAATTTAGGGAAAGTATTAAATAAGAATTTTACACTTTCACTGATCTCTTCTATACTCTTATTTTCAGTCTGACATTCAATATTTTTCATGTGTGCTTGTATTTCTTCTTTATCTTCCTGGTAAGGGCAAAAATCCTACGAGATTAATGTTTTACAGTTACACAGTCTAGGGTGGTCTGTTACACATCTCCATGACAGGGAAGCAGGCAGGCAGGCAGGCAAAAAAGGGTTCCTTTGCTCTGTATAAGGAAGTTTAGCTTTCTGCCTTTTCCTTGGAACCAACATTGGTTTCTACTTTCAGATATCATTTAACTAAAATAAAAATCATAGATTACTTCTTCAGTCCCAATACTATGCTTGATTCAGCATGAAATACACAAAAATATAAACTCTGTTCTCCATAAATGTACTTTCACTATGTAAAATGTCAAGTTTGTAAGTCACTGTAACAAAGCACAATGGGAAAGTGATACAATCCACAGAACAACATGAAAATGTCATCTAGGTGGTGTTATTGGTAGAGGAACATAACCACAAAACCAGGGTAGGTAAAGGCAAACATGCTGGAGGAATAGTGTATACATCTGCCATTGAGCAGAATCTAGAGTATTTCAGCAGGGGAACAGTGGAATATACAACTAAACTGCAGATTGTGGTGAGAGGTGAGAGGCTTGGAATTGGTAATGAAGAGTGTAAATGAGACAATGGTGACACACTGAAGCTTCTTAAACAGAGGAGTAATGAGAGCTACAGTATTCTTGCGATATATTTCACTGTGGGAGCTTAACAAAAAGAGAAAATTAATCCATGCAGGGTAGCATACACCTGTATTTCCAGCATTCTGGGAGGCTAAAGCAAAAGGATCGTTAAGTTTCAATCCACTGAGGTAACTTAGTGAGACCCTGTCTCAAAAAATGCCAGGCATGCAGCGCAGGGCAAAGGCCCTGGGTTCCATCCCCAGCCACCCCTCCATTAATAAAAAGACGAGAGATTTTCGATGAGACATACATGACATTAACAGAAATGTTAAAAAAAAAGTGGAAGTGAATATTTGATGAGGCCAGGCTAGTAGTGGTGACAGGAACATACCAGTGGAAATGCAGTACCAGAGATCTAGTGAAGTTGGCACTGGAGTTGTGAACTGGGAAACTGCTGCCGTGAAGGATTTTTAAGAAGACATTTACATACTTCTTACACAGAAACAAATAAAGATAGGTGGGGGATGAATGTGTGCCATGGGCTACTTATATGAGTTAATGAAATGACAAATCCTTTTGTTCAGGAGTCAGTATTTCACAATTTTCCAGCTCTCAAAAAAGACTGAAGTACAGGAAATAGAAAACAGAACCGAGGAAGCAGCACTCATTCTCTTGAGGAGTCTCTGACAATGCATAAAGCACTCTCTCCAAGCACACTGCAACATCTTAACGCAGTTAACTTTCAAGCTAATCTGAGTAGAAACATACTCAGAGTAGAACCACTACTACTTGCATTTTTCTGCCAGACTGTGGTAAGTGTATGGAAGTTTCCTTAAGAGGTAGGTAATTTTACTTTTAAACAAGTCACAAAAATTCTGAAAAAGGAAGCAGGAATATAGCCACACATTTGGCTATATAAAAAGGTATAGCATTCCTGCTAAGAACTGCTATTAGGATCATTTCATAAGGTTTTGCTTATACTGTTACAGGCTATGTATTTATATTTAAAATGTCTCAAATCCTGAAATTCACATAATCAGATAAATCAACTATATTTATAATGTATACCTGTACCTAAAGGGTGTATTCATAGCTTTAACAAGTACTCCAAAGGTAGGCTGGGGTAAAGGAGATATGTAATTATTTCCTTTGTGCTAGTCCCACGGAATGCGAACACACACACACACACACACACACACACACACACACTGCATCATTTTATTTACCTTATCCATGGATTTTTATGAATTGTAGGTCTATAAATTCTGCATTTTTGTAGGTGTACTTTCTTATTCTAATTCTGTTCTAATCCTCTTACCCTTTTGTGTGTGTTTGTTTTTGAGACAGAGTCTTAGTCTGCAGTGAGACTGGACTTGAGCCCACTTTGTAGCCCAGCCTGGCCTAAAACTCGCAGTGATCATCCTGCCTCAGCCTTCTGAGTGTTGGGATTACAGGCATGCACCACCATATTCAGCCTAATCCTTTTACCCTTTTTTTCCTACATTTTTTTCAACTTTTATTTTTTAAAAGTACACTGTTTTCATTCTCCTTAAGATTTGCCAAATATTCAAATAATAATGCTCACAGAAGGAACATAATAAAAACTACCCATGAACCTACCACCAGTAGAAACACACTAGTAACAATGTCAACTGGTAGTCTTGAATTTAGATTTATGATCTGTATATAAAATATACATAAGTATATATATGCTAATGGACATGAAGTGCTCCCCTCTTCTGTCTTTATCTTTATGGTATTTCTACCTTTTGACTGTTACTCAAGAGTAAACTATAAGAAAGAGTTTGAGAAGTTTTATATTCTTTGGCTACACATAAAAGATTTTATATTACATTTCTGCATTTTGCTTTTAGCACTATCGTAATTTTCTCCTTTAAGTTTCTGTGTTCCTATTTTGCTTTTTTAGAAATTTCAATACTTCTGTTACTGTTACCTGTTCACTTTTCCTAAATTAATTAAGACATCCACATGCTGCATTGTATCACCTTTTAAAAAACTGTATGATCTGCTTATCGGACTTTCTGGAAAATGCAAAACTGTAAGGGCAGAAACAGGTTGGTGTTCATAAGGGGTGGAGGGGCTGACTATAAAGAGGCATAGGTACTTTCCCAGGTAACAGAAATGGTCTATGTCTTGATGCAGGCTATCCTTACGGGGGTAAATTTTAGCTGGGCCCAGTGGCACATGCCTGTAATCCTAGCTATTTGGGAGGCTGAGACTGAAAGATGTGAGTTTAAGTAAAACCAAAAGGAGAAGGGTGTGAAATTCTACTGATATGTAAATTATTTATCAGTTAACATGAAACACACACACACACACACACACACACACACACACACACACAGAGAATTAATAACCTAGTGGGGACAACTGAGTAACTTGATTCCGAATGTGATGACTGTGAGAGGGAGCAAAATGTAATTCTCCATTTCCTGGATATGAAAATATCTTCATGGACTCCTTGGAATAAGTAGGACGGCTGGCAAAGACAGCACCTATCTGCAGTTTGTCCACTCTTAATATGAACCTCTTGTAAGACAGAACGGACTGTAGGGTGCTAGTTGACATGCAGTGCTTTAGAGGGTTCTCTAAGCATCGTTGTACAGATAGGCGCTGTGTATAGCCCTCCTCTAGTTCATAGGAAAGCATTAATCAGTCTTTTTTTTTTGTTGTTGTTGTTGTGGTACTGGGGATCGAACTCAGGACCCTGCGCTTGCTAGGCAAGCGCTTATTCCACTGAGCTATATCCCCAGCCCCATTAATCAGTCTTTATAACTGACCCAGGATATCAATTTGTACAAGATCCTTTTTTATCCCTTCTCTCACAACTATCCAGGGATCTGCTCCTTGCTCCAAAAAGGTAATCATAGATCCCAAAGCCTGTCAATACCATGTCTTCATGTACTGTGTCTCCTAGCAAGATCCAGACATTCTTGCCAGAAAAATCTAAGGCATCACATATATCCTTGGACTTGACTAATCCAAGGTTGATCTTTCTCAGGGTTCCTCTCCCGGAAAAACAGAGCTCTTCTTTGATTTTTTGGTATACAATCTTACTTCTTCCACAGGATACTTCTTTTGGGGAGAAACAGAATACACTGAGGCTAAAAACTACAAAAATACAGCAGAGATGAGTCCAGAGTCACTGTATCACCTTATTTTTCCTTTCGTTTTTTTTTAAAATGTTGTTTTGTGTTTGTTTGGGGTACGGCCTTGTTATACAGCCCAGACTGACCTTAAACTCAGGGTCCTCGAGCCTCAGCCTCCCAAACGCTGGGATTACAGGTATGCACCACATACCTTGCCTTTTAAAAAGTCCTTGTTCTGTGGACTATAAAATGACAACCTGGGAGATGCAGACGACTGCAGTAGTAGCTTTTGCACAGAAGAGCCGCACATTAACCAAAAGTGCATGCTGTTGTTTTTTCCACCTTGCCTCCACCTACCAGCTCCCATTCACAGAGAAAGGCCGATTTTCCTAATGTAGCTAAATCTGGGTATTTCACTAGGACCACAGTCTAAAATCCCTCTCTTAGACAGTGAAGAACTATGTCTACAACCTGAAATACTGTATATGGTAGCTATTAGACACATGTGGCTACTGGGCACATAAAAATGGTAGCCTGAACTGAGATATGTTGTAAGTTTAAATTTAACTGTCTTCTGAAAACCTAATATGCAAAACAGAGTGCAAAATAACTCATTTGTGACTGTAAAATATTAGGTTGAAATTGTAATATCTGGATATATTGTTTTAAATAAGACATATTACTAATATTAATTTTACCTGTTTCCTTTTACAAAACTTTATTAATTTTCCTGTTTCCACTATAAAATTTATAATTGAACATGTGGCTTACATTGTTTCTTTAGTCCTTACAAAATACTTCTAACTTCATTAATAAATCAATACCAAATATACTCCAGTTATTTTATGAAAAGTATCTTATATTCTACACCCATAATCTCTGACAAGAGCAACCCCAGGGTTCCACGACATAAAGAATCACTCCCAGGAAACGGTTGTGAGAGTTTACATTGATGGAGACATCACAGAAATTCCATCGTCAGGACAACGAGCCACTGCATGGGCCTGAATCTAATTTGGGATTAATCTCAGCAGGACTGTGTGAGGCTGCTGTCACTGTGTGGGTTTTTCCAGACCTCTCTTCCTACTATAAGGATCACTGAAAATCTCAGTATGTTAAATTTCTTTTGAGTATTTAAAAATGGCAATGTCCGTAAACATACTATTTTCTATTTAATTCCCTCTAATAATAGAGGCATTATAATACAAAAGCAACTTTAATTTTATTCATAACTTCTAAGTATAGAAGAATGAAACTATTATAATGAAAATCAACATTTTGTAAATTCTGGTTAAATGCCACACCCACCCACCCACACCTGTTATTGTGGCCCTAGGGATTGAATACAAGGCCTTTGCATTGAGCTACACATTAGTCCTTTTTAGTTTTAGTTATTTTTTTGAGACAGGGTCTTGCTATATTGCCCAGGCTAGGCTTGAACTTGCAATCCATCTGCCTCTGTCTCCTAGAGTGCTGCGACTATAGGTATGTGCCACCACACTCAGTTCAAAAACTTCGTTTTAACCAAAGTAAGCATTATATATTTTTTGGTTTTTTGGGGTTTTTTTTTTTTCGAGACACAGTCTCACTATGTAACCCAGGGTGGCCTCTAACTTGAAATGATCCTCCTGCCTCAGCACGTGCTACTAGGGCCGGCAAGACAATCATTATGTATTAATATGGAACTACCTGGGTAAAAGAGACTACTGTAGGCATATTGCTGAACTACATGGAACCCTTCTCAAGAGACAGATTACCATGCTAGTAGGGCTTGCAAATTTGAAATAGTATGTAAAGGGATACTTTTCCAAAGACCTTATGCTTGAATTTCACACCCTAACTTAAAGATACATGATCATCTAAGGCATAGGCACAGGGTATCTTGCCTAGTAAAAAAGCTATACGCAAATCATACAAACTCCTGAGGTTATTACCTGATAAATATCAGATAAACTGCTGCTTCCAGAATCACTGGCAATGCTACAACCAGACTGACTAGAAGACACGTGAGTCACTTGTGGATGAGGGCTGTCTGTGAGATGCATCTTGGTAAGATCAGCTGGAAGCTGAAAAAGAAAAATACTCTGAGTTACTCTAAATGTCAGTCTTTACCTTTTTAAAGAGTTCTGACATAGTTTAACATTTTGTTGTTTTTAAGACAGGATCTTACTATGTAGTTCAGGCTGGTCTTAACTCACCATGTAGCCCAGGCTGGCCTCCAACTTCTGGTGCTCTTCCTGCCTCACCCTCCTGAGTGCTGGAATTAGAGGTGCACGCTGCCACCACCACCATGCCCAGCCACAATGTAACTTCTGTAGCACATTTTTATGTATATTATTATGGAACTTCATTTTCTTTCCTTTTTGTTTTAGAGACAGGGACTCACTATGTAGCTTAGTCTGCCCTTGAACTCACTGTGGCTTTCAGTGGCCTTGAACTTGTGGTGAGCCTCTTGCCTCAGAATCCTGAGTGCTGGGGTTACAGATATGCATCACCATGCCTGGCTCAAAATTTTCTATTCTAAAATTTTCATTCTTAGTAGAAGGCTAAGAGCAATCTCTAAAAATATTAGGCAGTCCTAACAGCAACAAGCCCATGAAAAATTTCAAAAGATACTGCCATTATTAAAGGTATTCCTGAGGAAAAATTTGGCCCTCCCCTGCAACTAAAAATACCAGATGTTTCCACTGTAAAGGGCAGGAATGCTCTAGGCACGTGAACACAATATGTATACACACTCCTCCATCATTCATATATAATGGTGAATAACTCTAAAATAAAACAGACTGCCCTGGATTAAAGTATACAAAGCTGGTAGTGCACGCCTGTAATCCCAGCGCTTAGGAGTTTGAGGCAGAAGGATCATTGCGAGTTCAAGGCCAGCCTGAGCTATAAAGTGAGCTCAAGGGCAGCCTGAACTGCACAGTGAGACCCTGACTCAAGAAGACACACACACACACACACACACACACAATACCACATGGGAGTAGGACTTAAGTAAAAAATTGACTATTCAATATCCTTGAAACTTCATAACCATCTTTACACTTCATATTATATCATAGTTGATGCCTCAGAAATTTATTATGATCAAAATGATTTAATGACTATCTGTGCTAGGTGCAGGCATACAAGAAACACAAGAAAGAAATAAATCCACCACCTCATCTTAAATATAGTCACATCTCTATCAGGGATGCAGATTGTATAATACATTTCAAAACATAAAGAAACAAACCACTGCACTTGGAGACTCTCTGAAGGGTAGTGAAAGTTTTACAAAGGAGATATGCTTGTTTTTTTTTTCTGAATAATTTCTTTGCAACTTGATATTTAGGACCATTAAGGGCAGTCAATTTACTTTTAAAAATAGGGTTTGGTTTCACATAGAAAAGCAGAAACACACAACTAGTATAAATGAAATACATTCTAAAAAAGAAAATGTTCATGTGAGTTTTGTATATTTTATATCAAGAGGAGTTACTTTAATTATAGAAACTACATGCAAAGAAATGGAGTAATGAACTTCCCCTGAGGATAATGTTGGGTTAGGTAACTCAAGTGAATCCTGTATGTAAGACAAACAGAAAAGCCTAAAATCACACTATACACACACACACACACACATACACACACACACACATTCACACATGCAGTATTTGGCCTTTGAGGTTGCTTTTCCATTAACAGTATTTTCTGACTCCTAAAGAGGCTACAAGGCTGGGAAACACCTTAGCAAGAAGCTAATAGGCTAACACAGAACTCCATGGCTCAGCATACAAGGGTCCTCTTGTGTTGGAACCTGGAAGAGTGAGGGACACTCTAGGAGTTAGGTGTGACCCAAAAGTAAACTTATTTTAGAATCATCTCAATGCCTGATGCTGGGCTAAGGCTGTACTGGATTGCTACCGCTTACATGCCACTGTTGGAAGCAAACACAAATCTTTTTTTGTATACTTTCATCTTTTTAAAAAAACCATTTAAAAATGTAAAAATCATAGGACAAATAGCTTAATGGCCAGACCTGGTCCACTTCAGTGATCCATTATACACGGAAAGCAAAAAACTAGACTAACCAATTTCAGAAGAGAAAAAACTAATGAAGAATGACAATTTTAGAACCAAAAAATACAATTATAGAAATTATAAAGCCAACAAGCGGGACCGATTAACAGATGTGGCAGGGCTAAGAAGAAAATTTAAAAGTAAAGACATGTGTGAAAAAAAATCTGGCACGAAGCATGGAGAGTGAAATGAGTAACTCTAGAGAAGGTTAAAAGAGCACCTGAGACAGGATGAGAACATGGCATTCCAATAACCAGTCACAGCAGGAGAGGAGAGACTGCATTTAAGGTTTAGAAGCAAAATGATGTCTGCAGATTTTTAAAAACTGACAAAAGACATGAAGTCCCTTATCAAGAAATTTTTGTTCGTTTTGTTTTTTTGAGACAGGGCCTTGCTATGTAGTTCAGGCTGCCCTTGAACTTGTGCAGTCCAGGCTAGGCTCGAACTTACAGCAATCCTCCCACCTCAGCCTCCTGAGTGCTGGGCTTACAGGTACACACCACCATGTCCATCCAGCACTCAAGGAGTTTCAAGAACTCTCAGACAGATGAATATAAGCATAACTATACCTATTCACATCACGGTAAAACTTCTGGAAGAAGGAAAAAAAAAGACATGTTGCTGATTAAAAAATTTTGTCAAATCAGTATGTTCTGTATTAAGGAGTTCACCTACTGCTCAGAATAAAATTAAATAAAAAAATTTAAAATAGAAAAAAAAAGAACAAAGATGATAACCCTAAAGTCAGTCAGGTGGAAAAATGGAGAAATCATCTAAGAGAAATAAAATTAAACTGATGGCTGACATCTCAACAGAAAATTTGGGAGCTGGAAGACAGGAACGATTATCTTCAAAAATCAGAATTCTATAGTCGGAGCTGGGGATATAGCTCAGTGGAATAAGCGCCTGCCTAGCAAGCGCAGCGTCCTGAGTTCAATCCCCAGTACCGCCAAAAAAAAAAAAAAAAAAAAAAAAAGAATTCTATAGTCGGCCAAACAGCCCCTAAAAAGGGAGAAGAGGCGCAACAGCTGCTCAGGGTGGCACACACCAGTAATTTCAGCAATCTGAAAGGTAAAGGAAGGAGGAGTCCAAGTTCAGTCACAGCCCGGACAGCTTAGCAAGACCCTGTCTCAGAAACTTTTGGGGACATAGTTCTATGTAAAGGTCCTGACCTCAGTCCCCAGTACCCCAAGGAAGAAAAAAATAAAAGGCAAAAGAAAGGTATTTTCAGAGAAACTAGAGAAAATTATCTCCTAGCAGACTTAAAATGAAGGTGGTAAGGTGGGAGAAGAGAAACAGAATGACTTCAGATGCCAGCCCCGATGCAGGAAGGAAGGGGCCCAATGAGAATAGGAAATGTGTGGGTAAATCTACATGGTAACGGCTATATGAAGTAGTAATATTAGTATCCATTGAAATTTGTATTTGAAGAATTAAAATGCATTACACCAGAATGCAAGTCTGCAGAAAAGTAAATGAAGCTGTTAAAGTGCTCTGTGCGCCTTACACTACTCATAAAGCCGCAGTGGCGGACTGACAGATGAAGGGTGTGTATTAAAATTTGATTTAGCCGATAAGCCAACATGGGAGAGAGTATTAAATAACAAAAGGCTGGGAAAATACACACCACGCAAACACAAACCAAAAAGACACAAAACACCTGATATAGTTATGTTAATATCAGATAAACCAGACTTTGAAGCAAAAGCACTAGTAAAGATGAAAGGGTGGTAAAGTGTACTACACCAACTAAATACACATCTAGAAACATTAACTCAAAGCATGTAGAGTGGACAAAGCATGCACAGGGACACAAATATTGCATGATCTCATTTATATGTGGAAGCAAAAAGTTAAACTCATAGACACAGGCAATAGCATGGTGGCTACCAGATACCAGGAACACAAAGACAATCACAAGGCATTAAGCTTCATTTTGGTGATCTACTACACATTAAACTAAAAATAAAGTATTGCATATTTCAAAATAGCTAGAAATCTAGATTTTAAATGTTTTCATCACAAAGAAGTAAGTATTTGAGATGGTGAATATGCTAACAGTCTGATTTGATCATTTCACAAGGTGTACTTGTGTCAGAACATTACATATGCAATTATTTGGCAATTACAAATAAAGTGAAAGTTTAAAAAAAGCAAATAAAGACACTAGTAAAAGGTAAACAAGATGAACCCACAGGTACGCTGTGAAATGGTAATACTTGTCTCTCCATGACAAGTAAAATAAGCTAAAAAAGTTTTGAAGATGTGAACCTAACTGGAAAACCTGACCAAAGTGTATATACACAGAACATGATAGCCCCAGATACAGTACACATTCTTCTACAATATTTAAAAAAATTTTAAGAGTTGGTAAGGCAAGAATCACCACATTTCAGAACCCAAATCACAGCACACTCAGCAATCACAATGCAAATGAGGTAGAAATAACAAAAAAGATGACTAGAAAATTATGAAGTATTGAGAAATACTATAATAAACCTCCACAGTCCATACGTCAACTTAAGTCACACTGGAAACAAAATATTTAAAAAGAATAAAAATTAAAATGCTATATATAACAATCTCTGGGATAAATGTGTGTGTGTGTGTGTGTGTGTGTGTGTGTGTGTGTGTGTGTGCGTGCGTGTGTGTGTTTGTAGCACTGGAGATCAAACCCAGGGTCTTGCACGCTAGGCAAGCATTCAACCACTCAGCTCTATCCCTAGTCCTAAAGTCATTCTTAAATGCTATGTATAGCTCTATTACATGTATTAGAAAAGGTAGCAACCCCCAACTTCCCAAAAAACCAACAAACTAAGACAATAGTAGTGAATCTACAGCATGCATGGCACAGCCAGCTGTTTGTTACCACTGAAGGCTGTAAAAGGTTCCCCATCGCTGATCTAAGGTAAATGACTGCAATAATGCTGGAGTATCAATGGGCATGTATCATAGCTTAAAGATCTTCCTCCTATTCAGTTTCTATCACTTAGATAAAAATCTCATCTAAGAATGAGATAAATGCCAAAGTAAATATTGAAAATATCTGGTTAGAGTATCAAGGGTAGGAGATGGTATATACTTCAAGATTCTAATAGAGGTAAGACAACCAAGAAGGTGGTCATCCATAAATGTAACACACTACGAACCACAGGCAGAAGAACAAACCTGCAAACTGACTTTGTAATACTTAGTGTCCTAGGCAATCTTTTATCTTCACCATGCCCTAAAAATCAGCTATTATTATTATTTCTATTTTATTGCTAAGTAACTGAAGAGTAAGATTAAGAAATCTGCTCAATTTCACACTCAAGTAATGGATTCAGGATTCAAACCCAAGTCTGTTTGATTCTAGTACTGTCTACTACATTCTCTGTGCTAGGAGCTTTATGGTGGTGACATAAAGATGGAGATGGATGGGTCCAGCCATCAGGAAGCTCTGTCTAAGATGGAGAGTAGAGACAGATTTATACACAAATAGCATCCACTTTAGTGTAACAGGAAGAGAACTTAAGGCCTTTCTAATAGGAATTCCTTCAACCTTCCTAAGAAATGGAATGATGATTATAATTTCAGTTAACTTTTGAGTGCTCCTTACATATACTGAACATGTGAATTGTAGCAAACATATCTTACATGCCTTTCATATAGATTATAACCAGATAAGGTAGGTATTATCAGTATAGCTGATTAACAGAAAACCAAGGCTTATTGACCTATGACTGTATAGCTAGGAATCAGGGGAGCTGGACATGTCACCCAAGAAGCTGGACTGTAACATCATTTATCTTTCTGATTGTTTTCTGATATTACGCAGGAAGTTCACAACACTCAATAAGATGAATTTAGATTTAAAATATATAGCAGTATAATTCTTTGGGAATCTATGTTAAAGCAAAGAGATTCTTGAGGAGGAATGCACAAGAACATTTCACTACAGCAATGTCTGCAACAAAAAAATAGCTAGACAGTTAAAAAGAGTACTATAGCATACAGCAGTTCCTCAGTACTTACAGGGGATTGATTCTAAGACCCTCCTACAGATACTCAAATACACAGATAACCCAAATTCCTTATATAACGTGGTGCAGTATTTGCATAAAATCTACCTACATTCTCCAGTATATGTTAAATCATCTCTAGCTGACTTACACTACCTGATACAACGTAGATGCTGTATAAACAGTTACTATGCTGTTTTGCTTAGGCAATCATGACAAGGGAGAAAAGTCTGTACATGTTCAGATGTATTTTTTCATTCAAATATTTTTGATCCATGGTTGATTGAATACATGGATGATGTATAATCACCCTGTCAATATGAATGGCCAAATGTACTGGACAACAATTAAAAGGTTTAGACAAATCTATACATTTAGACCTTGACAGATCTCCAAGACAACATACTGATTGAAAAAGCAACTCTCATGACAAACATAAAAGATACCACTGATTTTTAAAACACAGAATATTACTATATGTTTCCTAGGCATGTTACCCAGTTAGCTTTGGGGAAAAAGATCTGGGCGAATATACACCAATCAGTAGTGGTACTATCTAAAGAAGAAAGCTGATGATCAAAAAGAAACTAGCTTATCTGCAATGTCTAATTGAAATGCTTTATTTTCTTATCGAGAAAGTATTCCTCTATTCTTTTTATTTTTGGTTTTTGAAGACAGCATCTTGCTACGTTCCCTAGGTAGTCTTGGAACTCATATGCTCAAGAATCCTCCTGCTGCAGCCTCCCAAATGCTTGAAGTACTGGCATGCACCACAACCAGCTCTTCTATGATTTCTATAAATACATAACTTGAATTTTCAAAACTAAACTAAATATAAACACACAGAGGCATGTGTGTGCCTGTGCAGGGTGGTTTTTCTCTAACTTTGCACATAAAAATGGCCACCAACTCTAGGAATGTGCTGGAATTCCCCATCTTAGCATCTATGGGTTGCTGTACATACAGTGCAATATTTTGCCTTTTTCTAATGATGCAAAAGTAGTAATATTCAAAGACGTGTTTATTGCAATGTTTTGAGAACCTAGGTACTCACGTACTTGACATTTATAGTACAGCCAAGAATATTTAATGTACAAGCAACAGAAACCGGGTAGAAAGGGACATAAATTATTTAACAAAAAATAACCACTAAAGTAAACACCTTTGTGACAAGCTGAGAAATGGGAGGTGAAATATTTGTGTTTTCATTCCACTCCTTTAAACGTGAAACTCGCATACTTCTCTTACAAATACACATGATATAATACAGTATAATAATGTAACTATTCCCTCTCCCTCCTTGTACTATGAAATAAAGGTCTGTCATAGTAGTGTCTATCTTTAACAAAATGTCTGTTCATCAAGTATCTATGGAATAAATAAATGAATGAATGTATGTACTTTTGAACACTATCACTGCTGCTCTGGTTTCCACGGGTATCTGAACAGATTAAATTTCAGCACAGGCACATTCAGTACTTCACACACGGTGACACCTCCTCAGCTGTATACTCTAGAACACTACTCAAGGAGATAGAATTCATGAGTACATAGCCAAATTTAAGTAAATGAAAGCCTTTTATAGTGGGGTAAGTTAGGAAACAATGCTATTCTTCGTGCCCCTTATCTCTTTATAATATCCTTTACAATATACGTATTTATGGAAGATTCAAGAAATCCCACAAAAGAAACATGTTTCACAGTACACTCCAAATTTATTTTTCTCTAACATTCTCGTGTGCATCCTATCAATGTACCAAATAATGCCTTATGATACTCCTGTATTTCCTTCCAATCAGTAAGTATTTATAGGGCAAATAGTCTTAAGGTAAGCTCACATATCCAATCAAGAGATATTTAGAAGGAGGTAATTAATCCTAGGTCAAGATATGGTCATAAAGAATACTTTTAGCTTAGGAGGGAAGAAAGTGGAGATCACTTAAATCTTGATTGGCATGACTGCAGGCATGTGTGTTGTAAGAGTAATGTTATATGAATGGTCCAGGTTCTATTGCAAGTTCTATTGCAAGTCTTCAGCCAAGTATTGTGGTGCACGCCAGACAGGTGCTTGTGCCACTGAGCTACAGCCCCAGCTCCTTGTGGAGCATGCTTGTAATCCCAGCACTCTGAGAGGCTGACGCAGATGACAAATTTGAGTCCAGTCTAGGCAATTTAGTAACTTAGTGGCTAGTCTAGCCTTATACACTTGAGTATACATACTGGATTTACAAGACTTGGTACAAAAAATCTCATCAGTAATTACTGTATTTTTATTACATGATGAAATAATATTTTGGATAGAGTAGACATATTAAAAATAACTACCTATTTCCTTTTTACATTACATATCTCTTAAACAACATGAGGCTAAAAGCTTGAACATGATGCATTCAGCAACTGTAGTCAAACCAGCACAGCTCAGGTAAGGGTTTAGAGAAGGATGGCAGGAGACGATGGATGAACTGTCTTAGGTGCCTAACTTTTTGTACTAAATGTCACTAAAGCATTTTAAGCAAGAAGGTGACTTGAAAAGATTTGTTTTTTAAAAAAGATTATTAGAAACACCAAAGATGTGATAAAAGAAAACCACACAAATGAGAGACACAAGACAGTCAAAGCACAAGAAGATAAAGACCTTATAAACTTGCATATATGAACGTTATATGAACCCATGGTGACCGGGTGGGCAGCGGAGAGAGAACCTCCCGGAGGAATGCCACTCAGACACGGCAATATAGCAACATGTGAAGGACAGAGAGGAGGGAGGTGGATATCCTGAACTCGGGAGGGATCTGAGATAGGAAGTGAAACCCTCGGAAAGTCTAAGCAGAACCTCCTCTGG